>JAHPZR010023026.1:0-13690 GCA_019787425.1 Platygyra sinensis | reverse complement strand
TGTGCTCTAATTGGCCAATTGTAGGGCATTGTTCTCCTGTAATGCCCACAGGCCAATTATGGTCTTGCAAAACTGAAGCAAATAGCCATATAATAAACAATTTTTTTATTAATCTTGAACATGACTGTGGTTTTTACAGGAAAATCTAAAACCTCAGCCTTGCCCCATTGACCTCCCTTAATCACTTGGTCATCACACAAAGGTCTCGGTTTGAGATTTTCCTGTCAAGACCTCACTCTCGGTCAATAAGTAGTTAGAACTGCACAATGCCAAACTGTTGTAACTTAATAGTTCCTTTGTCAAGGAATTTGTATCAAGTCTGTGTATACACCATTCAGTAATAGTTGGCTATTTACCATTTTTGGAGAATATAGATTTTTAACGAAATTAAATGTTGAAAGTAATTTTTACTACAAAAAACAAAAGCATAAAACTATTGTTACATGTTTTATTACATTTTATTACTCTTATTTCATATGTATAATTTAAAAGTGGGGATATTTTAAGATTTATAATACTTCCATTTTTTAAACTTTTTTAAATGCTCATATGTAAGGAAAAAAGGAAAAGTAGTATAGTTGTTAAATCGAAACAAGCACAAAAGTGAAGACCTTGAATCAAAATATATATTCTACCTCTAAATCCAGAGACTCCCTTGTAAAAGGAGCAAGGGAGTTACAATGCCAAGAACTTTGTAGTTTTCTTGTCACTCTGACTTGCATGTAGCTCCTTCAATCTTCCTGCAGTTCCTTACAAAAAAAAACAAAACTCCATCGCCAAAGGTTAATGTGCATAGAAAGGGTAAATTGCTTGGAGTCTTAAGGTATAAGTCCCTCCAAAGAGACTTGACAAAAAGACGTAAAAGATAGGCTTCTGGTAATACACATACCTCATATAACTATAGCTGTCTTTTGAATCTTGTATTTCACGTTCTGTTCCTGTTCATGTTCCAGTCATATGTAGCCTTTGTATGTCCAGCTACAGGTGTAGTTGATGAAAAATTCATATTATTTTAGCCTGGTAACTGGATCAATAAAAATTCCAAAAGACTCTTGTTTGGTACTCTTTATTACATTTGACCGAGCCTACGTGGGAGGTGCAGTGGCCTCATGGTTAGTGCGCTTGACTCCGGAGCAAACGGCCCGGGTTCGAGCCCTGGCCAGGGACATTGTATTGTTCTTGGGCAAGACACTTTTAAGTGACTCTCTTCACCCAGGTATATAAATGGGTACTGGCAAATTTAATGCTGGGGTAACCCTGGGATGGACTAGCATCCCATCCAGGAGGGAGTAGAAATACTCCTAGTCGCTTCATGCTACAGAAACCGGGATAAGCTCTGGCCTGATGGGCTACTTGGCTTAAATGCAGACTTTACCTTTTTTTACAGAACAGGTGGTTTAGTGGAGCAGAGTGTAGAACAAAATACAAAAGCAAGTTGCAACTGGGAGGCATGCAAAAGAAAGAAAAAAATATATAAATCCTGCCTGTGGACATATTGTTTATGCTTGTCCAACAATTCACTTCAGTATTTTGTGATTGGTTGTGTTGGATCACCTGTCAAACAAGCTGACAGCCGGTTCTGGGGATGTCAGTTGACCAGGATTTTTTCAGATATGAACGATTTTGAGACTCCCCAAGGCTTACCACTACTCATGCATTTATAATTATGGTTTATGGTTTTTCTATTCAAACAAAGATCTACAAAGATCTATTTTACCTGTAAAGTTACGGCTTTTTTCTAATTGAATTGAATTGAGTACAATTCCCCAAGTTGTAGTTCTCGGAGGTGCTGTAAGTAATTAAAGAGAGATTCCCAATTATTGATTCTCTCTTTTTAAACACATCAGCCCTCAGCAGCAAATTCTGCTTGTCTAACATAATTTTCTCTCTTTTCTATGTTTCTCTGGGTCTTTTCTACCCTCTAGTGCTTTAAACTATTCTTAAGTTTCTTTCTTGTCTTTCCTATTTTTTTCATAATCAGAGCTAACATTGATAGATAGGTTCAGTAAAAGCTTACATTTTCTTGGTTTGGTGTACACCTGCCATCCACTCTGTCACACTGTGTCCTTATCAGCTTTTGATTGAAAGAAACAATGACATCAGCAGGTGTCACTGTACATGGGCAAGGGAATCCAAAGGTGCCTTGCAGCATTGCACATCAACTTCTATATCTATATTTAATACAAAATTTGCCTGTTTTAAACATAATAAACGACTGAGCTATCTATGTTATTGGCTTAATCAGACTTCAGTGCTATCACTACAGCATATTTCCTTTCACCTGAGGCTTAGAGGCTAACTTCTTTCATTTTTGGTTTAACACTTCTTAATGGGATCTCCATTTACCCTCTGGAATACATATTTTAGTTCACCGTTTATAAAAGGCATACAATTTATATATTCTACAGTCTTGTGATTTGTACCTTTATAATATTATTATAAAGGTACAAATCACAAGACTGTAGAATATATAAATTGTATGCCTTTTATAAACGGTGAACTAAAATATGTATTCCAGAGGGTAAATGGAGTTCCATTAAGAAGTGCTAAATGCCACAGTGAAAATATTAGATATTATTATTATATTTAATTTTTTCACTGCATCATTTTAAATGCTATGTGGAAATAGACATATGTTGCAGATTGTGGCATAGTTTGAGACATTATGTAAATTTACATTAAGTAACATTTATTTTTAATCCTTTCAACTTCCCAAAACCTGACAGCTGTTTTTCCAATTTTAGATCTGCTTGTGCAAGAAGGGATAGTCTATCTCTGCATGTGTCAAAGGTGTTAGCATTTGCATGGCACGGCAGTATATGCATCTTTTGTGGTAGCATTATTTTTCTGTGATAGAAGTTAATGTGAACTTTAGTGTATCTAAAAAAAACTCTTTAAACGTTTTGTGAATAATATAGAGTCTTCTCAGCATATATTATGAATCTGCACTTGAAAACATTCTTTTAAAGGATTCTGTACAATACTTTCTTACTAAACGAAAGGCCTTGATAAATCGCGATTATGAAATGCATTTAATCATGATCTTGCTGGTTTACAATTCTCCATTGAGAAAGAGAGCCTTGCCATAGCAAGGTAGTCTCTAAGTATGAAGAATTGAAGCCAAGTACTTCCCTTTTGAAAAAAAGTGTTTCTGTTGTTTATTCGCAGTGTGACAAGATTTACACATTATGCTAAACAAAGATCGTTATTACTTACCAAAGAAAGGTAAATGGTTTAACTGGTGCAAATGGAAAATTGTGTATCTTTGGTAAAAGAATATGGCATACACTAGTTGAAAAATGTCCGAGAGTAAACAGAAATTTATTTAGTTATATAGAAGTAAAGAGAATCTGAAATACCAAGAGTTTTAATTAAAATGTCAACTGAACAAACATAAATGCTGGGTGCCATCTTGCACCTGTTCATCTATTGTGCTTAGCATTATTTTTCACATCCTGGTTGTAATTGCTAAGACTGAATATTTTATTTTTGTATTTTAAGCCATGTTTGTCACAACATTCACTCAGCTAAAGTATATTTAGAAGAAACTGGTCTTTGTAGCTAAGAACAAATAATTTATAAATGTTTCTTTTTGTATGTCAACATTTTGTGCATAAAATATGGGGATGAGTCAGTTATTGAATTCATAGTTATGGTATCAAAGAGATTTATTACCACAGAAAAATAGCCATTAAATCGCAAAACTTTGTTCTGATGAATGTTTAAATGAGGTGGAAGAATGGTAAATAAATGCATTGGGCTTAATGGTTTTAACACTTGCCTGTCTTTTTTTATTTGTAGTACTCTGTTAAACTGATATTTCACAAATAAATATCCATGTTGCAGTACTGAAGTAAGGTAAACTTGTTTTCTGGAGGTTAACCACTCTTGACCCTTCTCTCAAAAGTACTCTTCTTAAAATCTTTGATTCTAAAACTGTTTTAAATGACAGTATAAATAATTAATTCCAAGTCAGTTTTGCAAGACTTCTAAAATGTTTTAAGAACTGTACAATAATCTAGGAGTGGGAGACATAACAGACTTAGGGGTGTACAATTTCACCCCTATTCTGCATATAAATAATTAAATAAAAAGTAAATTTCCAAAATTTTCTCAATGTTTGAAGGAGCACGGTCACGATATTTTGAGTTATTTTGACCATTGACAAAATAACCATTAAATTGAAGGAAACCTGAAAATAATACTTCACAAAGATAGAAAAACACCAATTAGATAATAATAAACCATAAAGGAACAAGGATGGTCAAGGGTCGCGAAGATTGACATGGATTACAAGCAACGAAAGTGAAAAATTTAGGCTAAACTTTTCAAACAGTTTAACAGTGACTGTGCTCCTTTGAGATGCTCATTTTCCAACTTCACTGGAATCAATTGAAACCTTGTCTCTTCTCTAACCACCAACACTGAGTTGAACTAACCTTAAGTGGCAATTTGAAAAAAAAGTTAAATTTAGTTTCTGCTGCAGAGAGTTAATTTCACAATTTTTGCCCATCCAAAAATCGTGCCAGATCCCCCATCACAAATGCCTCACGAGTAGATTTCTTTTGACATTGAGTTCTCACTGGAAGGCATTTTGGTCACAAAATTGGTTAGACTTGCATTTCCAAGGAACAATGCAAATAACACCACTAGAGGCATGGCAAGTGCAGTAAAAATTTAGTTTCACTGTGACAAGTCATAACCACTATCAGTTGATGGAACAATCATGGTATCCAAAATCCGCCCTAAGATGCAACTTGGCAAAGTTTTTATTCATTCTCTACTCTAGTGATCAGAGCCACGTTTACCCTTTCCTGCCCAAGATCCACTTATAGATTTTACTCTGTCTAAAGCCAGAAGATTTTACTCTAATGCCAGACAATTTTACTTGTCAAAGGGAGACCCCTTGGGCAGTAAGGGGTTAGAGGAAATTTTTAAAAATGGCCATGTGACATGTCACGTGGTCAAAACAATATGTTAAGGCAAGGCAGGACATCAAGGTTTATAACCAGGGAAAAGTTCAGCTTCGTAAAACAAATGTAACGAGATATAGCTGCCCAGCCATAATTGTACTTTATATTCCTGACCTAGGCCTTAAACAGCTTGAGACTTTTTATTCTACTTGCCTCTATGCAGATACCTATTCTGGCATCATTGGTGTTTGCATACAGGAGGTTTTACTGTTACCATAAATGTATATTTTTTAAAATTTTATATCCTCTCAAGTTCATTATTTTGCGGTCAATTCAATGCTGTAATTCTACCCAACCTTAAAACTCTGGGTGTAAAAATTTGTCTTAAAAATGATTCCTTTTGACTACAATTTCATTTCAGAGGGACATCAGTTGCTTCCGTTAATCAATAAGATCATACTCAGGACATTTGTACTTCATGACCTTGTTCCTCATGCCCGTGACCAATAGCATTACATTTTAACATAAAATTAGTATTCGACATTAGTAAGGAGCAGTTTTCAATTAAAACCCAATGTAATCACTCTAGCCAGTTATAATGAACCAATCAAAACTTTGCACAAAATACACATAGCTGATGTTTGGGAAAATGTGTTAGGAAGTCATGTTTGGTTTTGGCTTTACTTCTTACCGGATGAAAAAGTGGTGTGATTTTGTTAATCCAGTTGTGTAACGTAGTCATGCAAAACCCATTACCTTTTGACACTCAAGTGAAAACTGCTCCACCAATACAGTAACAGCTTTAGTATTGTTTAGCATCAGAAATCTGCCATAATTTACAAGTCACGTGGAAATATAAGGTAGCCGCACACTAACTAATTATTCAAAAATGTCATGTACGGTGATTACAATTGTCATCATTACGATAAAACAAACATTTACACCATGAGTGCAAAATTATTCCATAACAGTTTAAAGTTCACCACTGATTTAAGTTTAATTACTCTTCTTAAATATGAATTCTATTGCCAAGTGTTTTAAAGTGGCAACAAAACTATTCCTGGATTGTTACCCCTTTCTTGGCGACCACAGTTATATTAGACCTTTGGCTAACAGGCACCTCTTTAATATGTATAATCAGTGTCTTTATGGAGAAGTTTCCTTTAGAGAGCTGATGTTACAATTTTTTTATCCACTTCATATACTACATGTGGCCTTATTCGCCGCATTGTCCTTCCTGGCAAACAATGTGGGACATGACACCATGAAGGCATAATGTCCAGGCAGGCCTCTCTGAATTTGCTGATCCGAATATAATAAATGATGGGTTTTAAAGTACAGTTTAAGTAGGCTATTAATATGACCACAACATCCGCGGTGTAGGGCAGCGAATCTGCATATCCTTTGACAAGTAGGTGAAACCGGATCACGGTGTACGGCGTGCCACAGATCACGAATAAAATAAATAAAATTAATATGGTTGTAAAGGCTCTTGTTTTAAAACTGTAGTCGATGTTCATTTTGCCTGGTCTATGCATTTTCGTCATAACACCGCCAGGTACGGGCGGGTGATTCTGAATGCGTGTCGAATTTCTCCGCACTGTTCTCAGAATAGAACCGAAGCAATATCCCATTAGAAGAAGCGGAACTGAGAACGTCGAAGTAAAGAAAAATAGTCCATACGATAAATCAACCGCGTCTTGACTAGGCCATTGTAGCGAGCACTGAATTTGTCCCAGCTCAAAAGTATATTTTCCCCAACCAAATAGTGGCGGTAAAACTACCACAAAAGACGAGAGCCATGAAATTACGATGTATATTTTTGCCTTCCTCGGAGTTAAGGTGTCTTTCCGCTGAACGATTATCATAAATCGGTCCACTGAGATCGTCAGCAACACGAACGTGCCTTCTGTCATCAAGAAGCTAAACAAAATGGCATTTATTTGGCAAAACACATCGCCAAAAAGCCACCTCTGTGCGATGAGGGAGATGATTGCAAACGGCATACACAAAGTTGCCGTGAGCATATCAGCCATAGCCAACGTTGCCAGTAAAATGTTGATGGCGGATCGCATAGCAGGTTTCTGATAAACGATGTAGCAAACGACCGAATTCCCCAGAATACTGAGTAGAAACATTAAAATAAACAGAAAACCCAGTGACACGACGCATCCTAAAGAAAATCCCGGAAAATCGGAGGTATAAACTTGATCCGTGTTCGATGTATTGCTCGCATTCGCATTTGAAGATACTGTTTCGTTCACCATCACATGTGAAGAACGGGTTTTCCACTCTGATGGGAGTAATCTCTTTCCCACTGTTGCATCAAGAAATGTCTCCTTTCCGACTGTATAAATTTAAGCTTACGTGATACACAAGAGCCGCCACCGCTGACAGCGCAATATAACACAAGGAAAATTCAAATAAATAGTTCCTTTTTCGTCGCCTTGACTGTGTTTGTTTTGTACCTTATTTAACCGCTGTCAGTCGAAGCTAATTTTTCCAGTTTTGACTGCGTAATTCTAATACCATTCCAAACAAAACCATGACTACGGGCTGCATTTTAAAGAACTGCTGTTTAAATAGCAAACGGCAGATGTTTAGTGCAATCTTCCCATGATCAGCGAGTCGCCCACGGCAAAAATGAGCTTAAGTACCTTGACATCTTGTAAAACGAAACTCAAATTCATCAGCAGCCTCTGGATGCCCCTTATGTTCTCCAAATTGCATCTAAATGTAAGTAAATAGAAAAAAGACGTGGTTTCGTTTACAATCTGTTACAATATTGTCTCTTTCCAAGGTGCACATGCCGTTATGAGCCTGCACAAATTGCAGCGGCGTCTTTGAAATTTTGTTTTCCTCTATGTAATTAATCTGTAGTTTCCAGGTACAATGCAATCCCTATACTTGACCTGGATGGGGTCGGGCTATTGGAAGTAAATTTATATGGAGGATGAATTATATTGAAGTTTTAATATGGAGTGGTCATGAAACCCCTCCCCAAAACTGGGTTCCCATTCTACCCGTAAAAGGTGATGACTTTCCGAACCTGGAACCATGTAAAATTTTTAGTAAAAAAATAGTAGAAGAAAAAGTCCCTACGATAGGTCACTTTCTCCTTGATAGAGAACCATCCTTTACCCGTATTCTGTAAATCCAGTGTTCTTAAGGTGGCTGAACACAGTTTTTGATACCTCTGTTTCATTTACATTTTTCTCTAAAACCCTTGATCCTTTGGTCACCAAAAATGGCAGCAAGCAAGTTAACAACACAAACTTCAACTTTTTGATAATTAAGCTGACGTATGTGCCGTTGCCATGGTAACATGATTAATTATAAACAGGCGTTTAAAATCGGTTTTGTTTATTTGCAGAAAATCTAGTCATTAGATTTTCTTTATAATTTGCATGCAACAAGCTTGTAACGATACTCGCAAGTTAGCGCTATTTTAATAATAATTTAACAAACATTGATCTTTAATTATCCCTCTTTGAAGGTTCACTGGCATATCTTGAATTTCCTTTGTTAAAGTTCAATTTTTTTCCAATCCTCCAGTTACTTATTTCCTAAAGTATTTTCGTGCCAAATTTCGTGAAATTCTAATGAGTGGTTCTCGAGAAATAAGCGCCTCCGAGAAGTCAATTTTTCAGTCAATCGCACTTTTTCGACTTACTACGCATGCGCTGCATTTGACTGGGTTCTTTTAGCAACAAAGAAATAGCAGAGCTGAGCTCTTTGCATCGTTACCTTTCTAACATACCTTTGTAATAAAAGAGTAAAACCATCAATTCAATACATTGTGTTCATTTGTGAAGAAAAAAATAGTACAGATAGCGCAGACATTGAGCAAATAAAATGATCGCTCTATTTATGCCATGTTGGTTTTTATGCAATGCTTGTGCGCGCGCTGATTCGCGTTAGCAAGAGCGCGCGCCAAAACTGTGTTCGGCCACCTTAATAAGGGCCCACTGACGGATTTTCGCGCGTTGCTAAGGAAGTGAAATGTCACTTCCGGTGACTGACGTCAGCATATAGTGAGCTGACCAGAAAACCACTCGCCGACCTGGAAAATTTGACAACAATCTCTTAATTGTTTTAATTACAGTCGTTTTAAAACTTTAAAAAGAACAACACTAAACCAAAAAAAAATTAAAATACAAAACAATACAAAAACATGGGTTGATTCATGTCGGGAAGGAAAGTAGGGAAGAGAAAGTTCAGCTGGAATTATCGGAAGACAACAGAGATTATCAGCAAAGTTACGGTATCGCTTTCTTTGACCAACCTTGTTGTTTGAGTTCTAAAAATTCCTTGTCTAATTTATTTTCCCAGTATAAAATCTCACTTTGCTGAAGAAACACAAAAGACGTTAGTAGCTTTATAGCGTTGGCGAAAACTGTTGCAGCATCTCAGCACAAAAGATGGCGAAAAAATATTTTTCAAGTTTTTGACACCGACTCGGACATAAAAGTGCACGCGCTCCACTATGCAAATTAGCTACTTGTACGCGTCAGCTTTTCCTTTCAAAATTAAAACTTCTGCAAACTTGACAAGCAGGTAGAAAGAATAAGAATCAATCGAAAGCAGAAATTGGTTATGATTAAGCATTGTGCATTGTTCTAAGAAACTCATAAATCAACTCGATACCAGAGAAGAGAGCTTTCTTGCATAAACTTTATTCTTAAGTCAAAAGCTGACGCGTACAACTAGCACGCAAAGATTTTGCTCATTCACAGCGCGAAACAGATCAAACGAAGGATCAAACGCGCATGCTTAAAGGAACTGACTTCCGGTTGGGCAAAAACGCTAAATTTTCGGCGGATTTTAAATTGAATTAATATTTTTTTATGTGACACAGTTTACCCCAAAATACAGAATATAGCTAAGCATTGGTTTTTTCAAAACATTTTGTTTGAAAATGTTATGGGCATTTCAATATAGTTTATCTCTTTAAAAAGAGCATTTTTCAAAATAAAAAGAAACCCATGCTTAGGAGGATGCAAAAATGAATACAAATCATCAAACCACTGATTAAATACCCAAATTATGTAGCACGTAGAAAAATTTAGAGTTTTCTTTTATCGGTCACGTGACCATGGGCGTGACATAATGACGTCATATTTAGGGTCACTGGTTTACAAAAGTTTGAAACTGACCAAAATAATGCCAAATTCTCTCAAATTACTTGACCATTACATCCTTAGCAACGCATCCCCCAAAAAACGTCAGTAGGCCCTTAACACATGGCTTAAAACCTGGAGGATATGGTGTTGTCTCGGGGGAGGGTCTTTTCATGAACTATTAAAGGGAGAGGCTCCGGTCGAAAGCCTGCAGGTAGATAAAAGGGTTTGGTTTTCACAAATACGAAACAGACAGAAAAGAGTAGGAGCCATTCAAAATATCTCGTACAGATATATCAGGGAAGAGAAAAAAAAATAAAGTTATTATTATATTTTTAAAGTATCAATTTGGGGATTTTCTACGAGCGCGAGATCAGCAGCGGGCGAAAAAAAAAATTATTGTGATTGTTTCCCAGCCACACCCGTCCCGTTGCGTTTAACGCGTGTACCCCACGCCGGGATACCGGGTATTATGGTTTTGCGCAGATATCTAGTATATCTCGTTCACGTTTCACGCAGTCAAAAATCTCTCTGCTCATGTCGCATATCTACGTTTTGGGCTGTTTTGTTTTGGAATATTGTAAATATTCCACAAGTTTCGGTGAAATATTTTGAGGATATTAAGAAAAAATAGTTTTTCTCAAAGGATTAGTCCGGGGGGGGGGGGGGTACTTAACAAATTTTAATATGGGAAGGCTCCGCCCCGAGGTCCAACCCCTTCCCCTTTTATGTACCATTTTGGCAGAAAAGGTACCCCTTTTATATACCTTTTATTGAAGAAAGGTACCCCTTTCGCATACCTAATTTAGGAAGTCTTGTTCTCGTTTTCATGTAGTCCTTAATAAATAAACCGATACAGCCATAAGGGGCGTCTATTCGAAATATTGTAATTAAAGGCCCTCTTAAATACCTAAATCACCGATTTCCCTACCCTTTTATATACCTCAACTTGTGAAATCCCTACCCTTTTATATACCTGAAGCCTGAAAAAGGTACCCCTTTCGGGCGGAGCCTCCCCGTATAGGCCACTATAGGGAGTACCCCCCTCGGGGGGATTAGTGAAATTGATGGCAATAGGAAATTTGGAAAATATTATGTTGTTTTAGAATTAGAATTTGAAGTTAAAAATTGGTAGATATACACCAAACATGACCAAACAGTTGTCCACCAATCTGGGTACCCTTTCGGGGGCAATCAACTGTCTGATGGTCTATTAATCCCTCCGTAGACTTCCTAAAATTCACTTAAATTCAAGTAGACCCCCGCCTAAAAACAATTGATCCCTTTCCTCGTTCTCAAAACATACGGAAATATCGTCTTCCCTCACAGACTGTTTGCTGAAAGGAAAACGGACTGGTCATCAAGGGGGTTCAACAAAGTTTCATTCGGGGACGCTATACCATTTTTCTACCGAAAAGGTACCCCGCCACATGCCTTTCATACCCTGTTAGCGATCCTAGAAAACGTTTTCTCGATCATATCTTATATCCAAAAAAGCCCACCAGAAAACTTTTCGTGCCCCCCCCCCCCCCCACCCCTCCCCTACCCGCACTCAATGTACATCATGTGTACACTCAATGATAAGGTGTTCCCCGCTGGCGAATACACGGACTGAAGGCTGTAAATGCGGTTTTGAATACCCATTTGGTTTGTGGTTAACAGAGGCCTGATGGGAAACTGCGAGAGCTCGCCGACGGTGGACAGTGTTGTAGGTTTCGCTTATCAGCTGGAGTCAAAGTCGAGACCATGCTTCGAGAGAGAAGTTACATCTCATAAGCTCACTGGTAAAGTAAAGAACATACAACGGTTTGTTTTTTTTTTAAACTAGGGTTCTGCGAGGAAAGCGGAGGGATTTTTTGAATGATATTCTTTCTGATTCTTGGGTGTTCTGTTTACAATACTATGTTAACCTCGATGGGGAAAATAACCGTTAGAAGTGGAACTGTACGAAGATTGGATTGTGCTTTCGTTTGTTTACCTTTGAACAACGCGTTATGGTGGTCTCGAGCATCCTTGGTGAAAGCAGGTTTTTTTTTACTTGAAAGGTTATTTCAGAAATATGGTGACTCGAACAAGTATATCTAATGAATTGTAACTGTATGTGGTGTCAATTTTGTCTCGACAGCCTACGTTTCAATTTTGTGCAATCCTTGACCACTGTGGCCCCCTTTGTTTCTGTTGGCTTAAAACTGAAGCTTATGTTTTCAGCCCTCCTCTTCAATAATGATTGTATTTGTTTTTTGCCTTCCACTTTGTCGCTTTCGAGATAGGGAGACAATTTCGGCTAAAAATGTCACGTCAAAACAATTTAATTTACCACCGACGTGTTTAGACTTTATACCAAGAAGGTAGCTTCATTAAACTTTAATGGTGGGTTCGTCGTCGTTTAAAAAACTCCCTGTTTGCTAAACGAGAGAATTACTTCGCAACGAGTGCCGCGTTACATAGTGTGATTTGTTTGGTCAAGGCAATATCGCTAACGTGCGAGAGAGGTTAGTTATGGTAAGGAAAACATTAATCCCCTTCTACCCTCAGCTCATCCATTCGCTCACTAATAAGTACTTAATTAAACGAATTTGAATCCAAGAGGAAAGCCACCCTGAAAAGTTCACCCATCGAGAAAGTTCTGCTCCCAGACAAGTTGTCTAGGGAATGGGAGTGGACGTAGGCCAATGTAATGCTATTTTAAAATATATGACTCCATTGCGAATTCTGCTGCCCAAGGGGGGGAGCTGAGAGGGGGTGGTGGTGGGTTCAACACCTGGGGTCCTAATGTGTCATGTAGAGATATGACTGGTCCAACCCCTGGGTGCCGAGGGCGGGCTTTTGTTGTCACCCAGGTGGTATGGCAGTGATCAGCCATTGGTTCTTGGGAAAAAAGTAGTGTGGATAGGCCTGCTTTTTTTATCTGTTCACGTTGACAGTAGGCAGGTCAGGGGGGAGAGTGAAATTCTCCCTTCTCCTAAAATGTTTCTCTTGTTGCCTCCCATACTTTGTCTCCTGGACTCTGTTAGACCCCATTTTGTAGAGAGAGCCCTTTTCACGGCTGAACTTCTGCTCATTTGCACTTACATTGAAATCTAAGCATGTATGAGTGGCAATTTCAGGGCTGTTCTTAAAAGTAACTTTGAGCCCGCAAATTGCCTCAAACTCCACAAATTGGATTACATTGTAATTGCAAAATGAGAAAAACTAACCGTGAAAAGGGCTAATTTGCACTCAAGACGTCCAGGTAATTCGCTGATTTCAAACCTGTCCACTTTCAACACTGGCATTTCACATGGCTTGTGTTGAGACACCACCAAGTAATGCCCACAGACTCTAGACAGTGTTCTCAGATAAGTGCGGTTGGTATCGCGAATTAAAAACCAACAAGATCTGCGCTAACATGGACCTGGACGAATTAAAACAAAAGGTACTATGATTTTTGACTAGTGGTGGGAATTGACCCTGATGAAAATTCTTTATTGACACCCTGCCTTGAAAATTAACTTGGAACTCGGCCAGATTGAACAAACCGGGTTCATGACCTGTGAGGATGTAGTTCACACTTCATGATCGAGACCCATTTTTTTTAAGGTTTGTGGACTTTATTTGTTTTAGGCGCCCCCCCCGGTGTCTGTTAAACTTCACTGGCAGAGAAGATGAAGGGCTGTA
>JAHPZR010023025.1:37500-39537 GCA_019787425.1 Platygyra sinensis | reverse complement strand
AACCTTACAGTTACGAATACCACGGTACAAACCACACATAGAGAACTATATCGCCACCACACAAACGAGAAGTCTGGGGAGAGTCTCATCTCGCAGTTGCTTGCGGGACCTTTCCTGGGCACAACTTTCTTCTGCCTGTAGAAACGGCCCCACAAACGACTGCGAACGTCCGTGAATGCACGTGAACGCACGTGAATCACGCGAGCCTCACCTCTCCCACGATTTCTACACTCGCTCCAGACCTTTCGTTGGAATACCGCCCGCAGCGCGTTCGCAAAGGCTACGACTGCTTTGCAATCTAACTTCTACTATCATTTTGCACTCGACAGCAAAATTCTCGTCAAATAAAACTTAACGAAAGACACCTCGCGTCTAGTTTTCGTAGCTCGTTGGATCACGCCGGTGACAGACCGCTTAAGGCGGAGTTATTCGTTTGATCGCTTGGCAGGCGTGTTGATTTTTAACACTGACTGGTTCGTAAATTGAAGCGAAAGGATAAAAGCAACTCGTAAAATTTCACGCGCACTGTACAAAATATACCTAATAATATATGGCACACTTATCTGGAAACTCAGTTACTTAGTAGTAAGACTGCTAAACTTTGTTCACCAAAGTGATTCTATAAGACACAATATGTAACGAATGCTTGTAGTATTAAGACTGATAAATATAATAACTTATCAATACTAAATTCAGATAAAATATCGACACCAGTGTTAGATTGTTTAGAGATGATATCTACCGTTTAAGATCACCGCCCTTTGGACAAATATGAACTTTTTTCACTTTTCACTCTTTACAATAAAGCTTTAAAAAATTAGCGACTAGTCTGAAAGCGCAGATTAAGAAGTCACAGACCTCGAAATGAGAATATATTTTATATGGATCTACTTGTGCTCGATCTGAAAAGTCGAGACGGGTTCTATAACATGAGTACAAAAGCAAACCACTCGATCCAACGACGGTGTTTTCGTTCTGTTAAGGTCGCAATCATGAGAGATAATGAAAAGGCCCGTCATGTATCCTGTACAATGAAGTGTCCTTCTTTCTGTGCCTGTATGTCGTCCACCGGAAAGAGATGCTATGGTGTCTATTAAACTCTTTTTTTATACACAAGAAACGCGGAATGCAGACAGCACAAGTGAGTAGTGCTCACCCATAACACATGACGACTTTGTTGAAGGTGACGAAGATCCCTTGGTTTGGTTTACTGCAGAAGATAAAACACTAAATTATTTTTTTAATTTCCCACTTTGGCAGCTCTTGAAAAATACAGGGAAACATCATAAGTTGTTTCAGATCAACATCGATGTATCGTGAATTCAGCGCGTTTTAACTCTATGATGTGCAGCGATCAAATCGACGATGCAAGCCTAAATTAATTCAGTATTTCTTTGAGATCGATTTTGCAATAAAAACTAACGATAAAAGATCATAACGTTTTGACCTCTCTGAGGTCATTTTCAAATGCGAGTAAAAAATATAATGACCTCGGAGAGGTCGAAACGTCGTGATTTTGAGTGTTAATTTTTAAAGCACAAACGTTTACAGTTTTACTTACCATGAAAATAATCTAAGTCCATTCAAAGATCCATCGTGCTTTCCCACTGAAAGAACCAAAATGCATTACAAACAGCGCAGACAATGCCCATAATTTTACTCGTGATCAGTGCGCGCGCATTAGAAAATGGCGGCTTTTTCTTTACGGCTGGACCTCGCTAAGGAGGTAAATCGTCACTTTCTCGAAAATGACTACGGTGAGCTATCATTTTTTTCTGTTGTTTTGAATCGAGTAATAAATTTCTCTATGTAAAATAAATATGGGCCAATTCTCAGTGTTGAGCAAAAACAATCGTCAGAAACGTGAATTTAGCAATCTTGACTATAATCATGGTGATATTATTTAAGAAATAGAAAACATGTACCGTGTTTCTATCGAGTTATACAAACACGAGTGGAAGTTTGGGAGAACGAGAAATGCTGTGGGAACACGAGCCGCAGGCGAGTGTTTCCACAGCTTTTTCGAGTTCTCCCAAA
>JAHPZR010023025.1:10000-30000 GCA_019787425.1 Platygyra sinensis | reverse complement strand
CATGGGTTCGAACCCCGCTCAAAACATCTATTCAGTTACTGGAATTACGTTGGTCACTCATGCTTCACGGCAGACCCACCTCAATGCTCAACATCTGCTGCTCAAGGTCCTCATTCCTGGACTTGACTCTCTTGAGCTCTGCTTCATAATGAGCTGCCCTCTGTCTGAAATCATTAGCCATAGTGTCCCTTTCCTTTCTGAGAGCCTCGAAATCAGACAATAGTTTCAATGCAGATGTTCCGTGTTCTCCGTTAACAGCGGCAAATGCACTACCACGGCTTGGGATAACTGATTCATGTAACAATGGAGGAGACAAGACACGGCGAGAGGAATGCTCAGCTCGACTACGAATTGAAGAAGCTGGGCCTTGTTCCCTATATGCCCTACTTGGACCACTGTGTAAAGGTACTGGAGGTGAACCTCGCCTGTAGGATTCTGCAGGGGGTTCCGAAGGGCTTCCAGTTCCCGATGTTCTATGCCTCGGACTGTTTACAGATGGTGTGCTGCCATCTCTTTCTCCATGACGTACTCTGGAGCTCCTAGATGGCATCACAGGAGGAGCTGCTGCTGAAGATCCACTGCGTGACACTAATGGAGATGAACCTTGTCTAAATGCTCTCTCCGCAAGGAGCTCTGATGGGTTTCCTGCTCCAGATGTTCTATGTCTTGGGCTGTGCACTGAAGGTGCGCTATTCTCACTTTCTCTCTCACTTTCCCTTGAGCCTGTTGGTGACATCACAGGAGTTACTATTGCAGCTGTGTCAGTACCCTGTCTATGAACTGTCTCCATAGACAGCTCTGTGGGGCTTCCCGCTCCTGATGTTCTATGTCCTGCACTGTGCACTGAAGGTGTAGGTGTACTATCTCCACTCTCTCGGTGACTCAAATGCGAGGTTCTTGGTGGTTCCACAAAAAGACTGGCTTCTGCTGGAGGTTCACCGTGGGCAGAGAGTACAGGAGTACTCCTCTGACTTGAGTGGTGGCTAGCATCAGCAGCTTGGCCTCGAGGGTGAGCGCTGGTGCTGTGATTGGACCCTGTAGGACTTTGCCTTAGAACAGAAGATACTGATGACCCTTCAGCACCAGAAATGGGTCCCCGACGACTTTCCAAATGTGATGCAGAGTTACCAGTTGTCAGTATCTCCACTGAAATTGGAACCGTTCCCAAGAGACCTACCGATCCGCCAAGGCTTTGGGGTCTCAATGGTGGTTGTGTCTGGATGTGAATGGACCCAAGAGGGCTTCCTCTCGAGGCCACTGGTACGCCTGTATCTGACTGGCTGCGAACTCTTGGAGACATAATAGGAGAGGGTAAACCAGATGAAAACAAAGAACTACTGTGCACTGATCCAGCCGGGCTGTGTCTTTGAGTAGATGAGGTGATTTCATGAACACTTGGTGATGCTGATGGTGTGCTGTGCGGTACATTGGTATCAGCAACAGTAACTGTGACAGCTTCCAAGACAGAGCCAAGAGGACTGGCCCTGAAAGACAAATGGGCATGTTCCCTTGGCTGCTCCTCAGTTGTAGTCTGGACAGTGGGTGGTACCTGGTCTGTTTCTTCTGTAAAGTCGTCATCTTCAACTGGTGTGGCCTGTGGGAAGGTGTATGGTGGACCTACATTTCCGTGCTCATCTTCAGTCAATGGGGTGCCAGTGATAGGAGGTGGGCTGTCATGCCTAAGGGCCTCATCTAGTAAAGGACTTATAACAGAGTCGTCTCTTGCTCCTGTCTCACTAGGTACACTGGATATAAAAGGTAAACAGAAAGATCAGTAGAAAGTCGAGAGTCTACACACTCAAACGTGACTCTACATATCCACTGTCATGCAACCTTCACCTTTGTGTCTTTCTAGTAGATCCTTTCCATAGCTAGCCTCTTTCACAGGTGTTATTTGTGTCATCATGTGATGCTCCTCCCAAGCTAATAAGGAGAAGCACTCTTTGACGACATGAAATGACTGTGAAGAAGATCAACCCTTTCACTGCCAAGGACGTACTTATAGATTTTACTCTGTCTAACGCCAGACGATTTACTCATCAAAGGGAAGCCCCTTAGCAGTGAACGGGTTAAAATCAAACCATCTGCTTCAAAAAAGATGTTAATCAGGTAGACTTGCCACAAGTAGACCTTGGGAATTTCAGAATAGAATATGTTAGGCCCTGAGGCGGCCGTTGTTAAGATCGCGAAGCGGCCGAGTGAGCGTGATGAATAATAAGATGAAGGACTTTTCAGAAAGTCTATTAATCAGGGTGCTTTGGCAACACCAGAACAATCATTTCAACCTACTTAAATGGCCTGATGTGTCCTGACTCCCTGCAAAAGGTCACTGACATATTTGACGCCTTTGAGAAAACTTGAAAATTCTTTTTCAAGTAAATGGTGTCCTACTTAATCCGTCAAACAAACACCTCTCATATGTCCACCAACAAGTTTAAGTAGTTGATTTGAAGATGATTAACCACATGGAAATGGATTAAATTATTGATAAACTGAACTAAGAAACAAAGGGATTACAATGTCACAGTTGACTCAGATTTCCTCTATAACTTCCAAGTCAAACGTACTGAAGAATCAATTCCTGCCTTTATTATAATAATGGGCTTAAAAAACAAGACAAGAGAACTGACTAACCTATTGACAGGACTGTCTCTTGATGAAGCTCGGCTGTAGTGCTCACTGTGGCTGCTAGGAACTGGAGAAGCAGATGAGGGCGGGGCTGGGGGTCGAGAACTAGAGAGTACGTCTTCTGCTTCATTTTCTGTCAGAGAGAATTAAACAACAACTTCACAAAACACATAACATACAACAGATGTTACAAAGCTACTGGGCATGACTAAACAGTACACTCAGGAGCCAGCTGACCTATCATTCTCTAGGTTTAGTCACCAGCACAAGATAAAATTGAGACTGGGTTGTTCAATGCCTAATATTCCTGAAGTCAGCTCACCATAATAATGTTTCCAAAGCACTAAAGGCCAGCACTCACGAGGGGACTAGTCCCTGCAACAAGTTGTGGGGACAAGTTCCATTTTGTGAACTGGCCATTTTTGTTTCAAAATCTAGTTGCAGGGACCAACTTTGATTAGTCCCATGAATTCAAACCAGTTAGAATTTTTGGGACAAGTCCCTGCGACTTGTTTCTCAAAACACTTCATGTGAACTACTTGTGGGACAATTCCCTATGACCTGTCACTTTGTGTAAACTCTTCAGGGGGACTAGTTTCAGGGACTAGTTGCAGGGACTAGTCCCCTGTTATGCTGACCTTAAGGAATTATTTAGTACTTGCTACTTTGCTGGATGGGTTACAAGAGTCTGATAAGTTAGAGAGCAATGGATTTCTTTTTATTGAGATGAATGTCAAATCTATATCTACCACTCTGATCGTCGATGTCTCCACCACCAGGAAGTGACTGAAGGCCATCACTTTCACCTGACAGGTCTCCTGGTCGAGTCTCTGCTTCCAGTCCGGGATGCAACAGAACAGGACTTGATAGCTGCCGTTGTTCTGTATAATCTGGCCGAGGTGTCAGTGTGGGAGGATCGTCATCATCATCTTGCTGACCAGCTAGGACACTTAAGTCAACATCAGACATTACTGGTGACAGAACTCCACTGCCTGGAACCCAGGAAGGCTCACCATGGCTGAGCTACATGGGGGAAAAATCCAAACTCGTGACGTTTTTTGCTTCACAGACAACAGTTTTAGCAATAATAGTAAAATTTAAGAATTAAGAACAGAAATGATGCATCTAGTGATCACTTTCTCATAAAAATATATTTCAGGTGTTATTAGTGCTCTCATTGAAACAGCACTGAAAAGTGCTAACTCTTATCCCTCTCTTTTTTCTCTTACATAAACAAGAACAAATACCAAACAGGCTCTTGGCCCAGAGTGTGTTTTAATACCATAAATAGGCCTTTTGCAACAAACGATCACATGGTACAAAATCCGCCAGGCTGGAGGGCAAGCTCATTATTATTCCTGCACTGAGACGTTAAAACAAAGAGACGTCAAGCAGTCAAGCATAACTTGCCTTTGTTTTAATGTCCCAGTGCAGGAATAATAATGAGCTTGCCCTCCAGCATGGTGGATTTTGTACCATGTGATCAATTGTTGCAAAAGGCCTATTGGATTAAACTACACTACTAAACCCTAAGTAATAAAAATTATTATTAAAAACAAGAAGTCAAAATAAACTCTGCTATAGCTATAAAAAATAACCGAACATCTGTGAGTTACCACCGTATTCGTTGATACGCGACTTTGGAACACAAAACACCCGTGGAAACCTTTCCAAAATTTCCGTCAGTCTTGCATGTTATTGACAGATCGGATCGGAATCCACCAATCACAGCCACTAGTGTGACCTTCAGACCTTCTTTACGTCATGCTAGCGGGCTGTGATTGGTGGATCTCGATCCGATCTGTTGATAACAAGTATGATTGACGGAAATTTTGGAAACGTTTCCACGGGTGTTTTTTTTTCGAAAGTCGCGTATCAACGAAAACAGTGGTAATGAGTTACCTATACCTAGTTTCAAGACTATCTGTTCAATGTAATTTAACAAAGGTAAATGGATTAATTGTGCATTAATATTACTCATGGACTATGGAAAACATTTGACATGTAAGAGGCACGCAATTTTTCCACCTGTTTCATGCATCTTTTCTACATGTATTATCTTAAACAAGATAACAATCTTTGTTGATGTAAAATAAATAATAAATAGATGTTAAAATGGAATTTATGCATAACTGTCAAGACTAACTACACTAACTATTGAAAATAAAGCATGTTAAGTATTATACAGGCTATGTGTCAACAGGCAGACATTACACAATTATACCTGAATAAATTTCTTGTCTTTCAAAGTAAGTACTGGTTATAAATGATTTCAAAACCTAGCCAGTACAGTTACACAAGTCTTATTATGTAAACACTAGGGAAATACCAAGTGAGCTTTTGTGCGAAAAGTACATATCTTCACACACGAAAATAACATGTTATCTTCACACATGAAGATATCACCATCATTATGGTTACATAATAAATCATGCCTTTTTCAGTGGTGTTTATATAATAAACAGATATATTACATGTCCGCTTGTGGATATGAATTATATCTTCATGTTCAACTCGATATCTCACGAGTTAACACTCGACAATAAAATTCATATCCACAGGTGGGCATGTAATATTATCTATATATTTTTACATGTATTTGCCGCATAAGAGAGAATAGCCTATTAGAAGTATCGGTAAGTATCCTGGATGGAGAGGAAACCTCATGGTAACAAGAGGTTGTGGAATGTAATGTTTTTCATAGACACTACTGGTAAATGTAGGTAATGAAGGACAGTAGTACAAATAAAACCTAGTTACAATTATTTTTTTCAGGCATTTGTAAGCCTGCAAGGAAAAGTGGTTATGATCATGTTGTATTGACTGGTATAATCTATTATTGCATATTTTTGCTCATAAGTGATTGGTCTTAATGAATGCAAGACTGAAAATGCCCCAGCTAAAACTGGGAAATTTCCAAGTGATTTTCCCCAATTTTCTTTGAACATTATCTGCTCCTCAAAGGTCATAGTTTTCCTCAAGCAATGTTCTCCGAAAACTGTTCCCTCCTCTGAACAGATACTGTAATGTCCGTAGATGAATCTGGAAGCACACTTTTGTGCCAAATGGAGGCTATTGTTTATGTATGCAACAGAGAAAAAGCAAATCAGAATTGTGGGTTTCAAATAGAATATGCTTAAACTGCATAGTAATTTACTATTAGATACTGCCACGAAATTGGCATGATTATTTTGAACTTGATTTTACCTGGTGCTGCAGCAGCTCTCTGTATAGTGGACTCATTTCATTTGCAGGGTCAGTTCGGTTCTCCCTTGATTCCATGTCTGTAAGTATATGTATGGCATTGCTTTGCTTTCAGTCTCAACATCAAAATCTCATTTCCCCTTACCAGTTTCCATTAATTTCTTTGATGCAAGTTCCAAGAATTAGATTTTTTGATTGATCAGTTTATCCAATTCTTCTAAGATGTACATCAATTTGGCATTGCTAATGAGGAAAGATAATATCATGATGGCTGTTATGGATAAAAGGTACGGTACTACTAAACTGCATGTGAAACATTTGCCTCCCTTCTTCTTCAGCCACGTTCCTCTGACAAAATGCATATCTGTAGCCTATTTTGTTTGGATTCTAACTTACACAGTATCACAGTATCACAGTATCACAGTATCACAGTAAAATCCCACTGAAAATATTTTTTAATTAGTTTTATTAACAGTTACACATTAAACTGCAGAATGAGTTTGTGGGATTTTGCACTTGTTGAATTCCTTACCAAGTGGAGGCCTGTCATGCACATGTACTGGCTCTGTTTCACCAATAGAACTCACATCACCAGTATTGGTTCTTGTCCTCCTATCACTTTCACCAAACATATATCCATTGTTGGCTGTGAGTGAAACATTGACAAATTCAGTGCAGCTGGGCAACTTACAGTAATATTATCATCAACTGCTATACAGTCAATAGTTGGTACTAACTTTTTGAATACTAGGAAGTTGGCTAGTAAGAAAAATAAATTACTAGCCCACAAGGACAAGCCACTAGTCCATAACAAGGCAAGAAAAAAAATACTGTAAACACCGACGTATAAGCCGCACTTGCAGATAAGCTGCACCCCGAGTTTGGCAACTTAAATTTTGGAAAAAAAAATTGGAAAGAAATTAAAATAAATTAAAAGTGGAGTCTTCAGAAGGAGGTCTTAACTGTACATGCACTGCTTCTTCAAGTTTCTTGAACACGTCAACCCATGTTATAAACTAACACTTAACACAAAGAATACTGAAACTCTTACCTATTATTTTAGCTCTGTGATAGAATGAAAATGCATCTCAGACATAAAATAATTAAAAATTTCAGTGGCCACTAAGTAAAAAAAGTTAACTTAGAGGGTTGTCCTTCTGGTGTCCAGCCCCTCCCATGACATTCTTTTATTGACACTTTAAAAGACTAGACATAGATATTAAAGGTAAAGTCTGCATTTGAGCCATGTGGCTCATCCACTGGACCTTATCTTGGTTTCAGCAGCACGAAGCAACTAGGAGTATTTCTACTCCTCCCTGAATGGGTTGCTTATCCGTTACAGGGTTACAACAGCATTAAATTCACTGGTACCCATTTATACACCTGAGTGGAGAGAGACGCTGTGAGGGCAAAGCGTCTTGCCATGAACACAACTCAATGTCCCCGGTCAGCATTATTATGTTGCGGTGCTGGAGGCTTAGTGAGGAGGATTGCAAAATACATGTACTTCTGGTGGCAACTTGATTGAAAAATTCCAGCACAAACAAGCTTACCATTCCAACATTTTGATGAATGATTACATGTAGGACAACAACAACAACAACAACAACAACATTAACTTTATTTTTACAAATACTGAAAAAAAAGCCTTTGTAGCCCGCAGTTAGCAAAGCTATTCAAGGTGGGCTACTTAGGCTGACATTGTATAATTAATAAGCTCTCTCTCACACACACACACATTAATACACAATTAAATAAATAAATGAGCAAATAAATAAAAAAAAAATAAATAATAGTAGTGATAATTATATTAAAGGTTATAACTAAGCCAGACACACATAAATTGCATTAGCCTGAGGGGAAATAAGGCAAGAGATTTTTAACAGGTCAAAGAGAAAGCAGGTCATTAAAATACAATAATATTATAATATGGTAAGCCAGAAAGGTCAATGTAGCACATGTCAACATTCATCTCCTGAGTTTCAAGAATTTTCAAAAGCAGGTGAGTCCGCTTGCAGTTAAAAGGTGCTTTCCTTAGCTTACAAGGTTCAGGGTTGATGCCATTCCATATTTTCGCACCAACTCCGGAAAAAGAAAGCAACTGATGATTTGTTGTCCCCTGTTTTATATAGAAGCTTCCAGCTACTGAGAAACGAGTGGAGTAAGAATGAACCTGTTCAGAGCGAGTAAAAAGTTCAGAAATATTGGGAGGAGCAAAAGCTGTAGGTTCAGCTAAAAGGTGATAAAATTTTTGTACCTTCTTGAAGTATTATAAAAATAACATCACTCTCTTCATTAACTTCAAATTCTTCAGTAGGAATAACATCACCACCAATGGCTAACTGACAGGTATGCGGTCCAACTGGAACGCCAACAGTGCCTGACTCATACAGCCCTTCATCTTCCTTCCAGTGAAGTTTAACAGAACCAGCCTAAAACAAATAAATCAAAACCTTAAAAAATGGCTCGATCATGAGTTGAGAACTACATCCAAGGTCAATAACCCTGTTTGTTCAATCTGGCAGAGTTCCAAGTTAATTTTCAAGGCAGGGTGTCAATAAAGAATTTCATCAGGTCAATTCCCACCACTAGTCAAATCATATTACATTTTGTTTTAATTCGTCAGGTCATGTAGCTCAGATCTTGTTGGTTTTTAATTGCGATACCTCACTTATCTGGAACACTGTCTAGAGTCTGGGGGCATTACTTGTGGTGTCTCAACACAAGCCATGAAATGCCAGGTTGAAAGTGACAGTTTGAAATCATCTAATTTACCTGGAGTCTGAGTGCAAATTAGCCCTTTTCACGGTTAGTTTTTCTCATTTGCATACAATGTAATCCAATGTGGATTTGAGGCAATTTCGGGCTCAAAGTACTTTTAACAGCCCGAAATTGCCCTCATACATGCTAGATTTCAATGTAATGCAAATGAGCAGAGTTCACCGTGAAAAGGGCTCTTTCTACAAAAATGGGTCTACAGAGCCCAGGAGACAAAGTATGAGAGGCAAGAGAACATTTTAGAGAAGGGAGAATTTCACTCTCCCCTGACCTGCCTTACTGTCAAGTGAACAGATAAAAAAGCAGGCCTATCCACACTACTTTTTCCCAAGACCAATGGCTGACACTGGCATAACCCTGGGTGCCAAAAAAACCGCCCTCTGGCACCCAGGGTTGACAGTCATATATCTACATGAACATTAGACCCTAGGTGTTGAACCCACCTCAGCTTTGGGCAGCAGAATCGCAATGGAGCATATATTTTAAAATAGCATTATATGGCCTGTCAATCCCATTCTATAGACAACTTGTCTGGAGCAGAACTTCTCAATTGTTGAACTTTCAGGTGGCTTTCTCTTGTATTCAAATTCGTTAATTAAGTACTTATTAGTGAGCGAATAAGCTGAGGGTAAAGGGGATTAATTTTTTCCTTAACATACCTCTCTCGCAACGTTAGCGATATCCTGCAAACAAATCAACTAATTAACGAGGCACTGTTCGAAGTAATCTCTCGTTTAGCAAACAGGAGTTTTTAACGACGACGAACCACCATTAAAGTTTAATGAAGAACCTTCTTGGTATAAAGTTAAACACGTCGGTGTAAATTAAAATTGTTTTGACGTGACATTTTTAGCCGAAATTGTCCCTAACTCGAAAGCGAAAGTGGAAGCAAAACAAATACAATCATTATTGAAGAGGAGGGCTGAAACATAAGCTTCAGTTTAAGCCAAAGAAAAAAGCCACAGTGGTCAAGATTGCACAAAATTGAAAATAGGCTGTCGAGAAAAATTGACACCAATACCAGTTACAATCATTAGATATACTTTTCGAGTCACCATATTTCTGAAAACCTTTCAAGTAAAAAAAAACCTGCTTTCACCAAGGATGCTCGAGACCACCATAACGCGTTGTCAAAGGTAAACAAACGAAAGCACAATCAATTTCTACAGTTCAACTTCCGGATATTTTCCACACGAGGTTAACATAGTATTGTAAAAGAACACCAAGAATCAGAAGATATCATTCAAAAATCCCTCGCTTCCTGCAGAACTAGTTTAAAAAAAAAACAGTTGTATTTCTTTACTTACCAGTGAGCTTATGAGATGAACTTCTCTCTCGAAGCATGGTCTCGACTTGACCCAGCGAAAGCGAACTACAACACTGTCCACCGTGGGAGCTCTCGCAGTTCCATCAGGCTCTGTTAACCACAAACAAATTGGTATTCAAAAACCGCATTTATCTTCAGTCGCTTTATTCCCAGCGGAGAACACCTTTCATCGTGCTTTCACAACTCAAAACATTGAACTTTGTACACACAGTGTGTAAACCTTTCTACACGATTGCACATCACGGTGATTACCTGCATAAGCCGACGAGCAGACCAAACATGTAATTGCAAGTCATCTTCGCTGCCAACTTCTTCTTGACAAAAGGGACACTGCATCTCTCGAATAAAAACTTCTTCTTCTTCTTTTGTTACTACCAGAACACTTCAATTTGTTTGTTTGAAAGCACGATGAAAGGTGTTCTCCGCTGGGAATAAAGCGACTGAAGATAAATGCGGTTTGAATACCAATTTGTTTGTGGTTAACAGAGCCTGATGGAACTGCGAGAGCTCCCACGGTGGACAGTGTTGTAGTTCGCTTTCGCTGGGTCAAGTCGAGACCATGCTTCGAGAGAGAAGTTCATCTCATAAGCTCACTGGTAAGTAAAGAAATACAACTGTTTTTTTTTTTAAACTAGTTCTGCAGGAAGCGAGGGATTTTTGAATGATATCTTCTGATTCTTGGTGTTCTTTTACAATACTATGTTAACCTCGTGTGGAAAATATCCGGAAGTTGAACTGTAGAAATTGATTGTGCTTTCGTTTGTTTACCTTTGACAACGCGTTATGGTGGTCTCGAGCATCCTTGGTGAAAGCAGGTTTTTTTTTACTTGAAAGGTTTTCAGAAATATGGTGACTCGAAAAGTATATCTAATGATTGTAACTGGTATTGGTGTCAATTTTTCTCGACAGCCTATTTTCAATTTTGTGCAATCTTGACCACTGTGGCTTTTTCTTTGGCTTAAACTGAAGCTTATGTTTCAGCCCTCCTCTTCAATAATGATTGTATTTGTTTTGCTTCCACTTTCGCTTTCGAGTTAGGGACAATTTCGGCTAAAAATGTCACGTCAAAACAATTTTAATTTACACCGACGTGTTTAACTTTATACCAAGAAGGTTCTTCATTAAACTTTAATGGTGGTTCGTCGTCGTTAAAAACTCCTGTTTGCTAAACGAGAGATTACTTCGAACAGTGCCTCGTTAATTAGTTGATTTGTTTGCAGGATATCGCTAACGTTGCGAGAGAGGTATGTTAAGGAAAAATTAATCCCCTTTTACCCTCAGCTTATTCGCTCACTAATAAGTACTTAATTAACGAATTTGAATACAAGAGAAAGCCACCTGAAAGTTCAACAATTGAGAAGTTCTGCTCCAGACAAGTTGTCTATAGAATGGGATTGACAGGCCATATAATGCTATTTTAAAATATATGCTCCATTGCGATTCTGCTGCCCAAAGCTGAGGTGGGTTCAACACCTAGGGTCTAATGTTCATGTAGATATATGACTGTCAACCCTGGGTGCCAGAGGGCGGTTTTTTTGGCACCCAGGGTTATGCCAGTGTCAGCCATTGGTCTTGGGAAAAAGTAGTGTGGATAGGCCTGCTTTTTTATCTGTTCACTTGACAGTAAGGCAGGTCAGGGGAGAGTGAAATTCTCCCTTCTCTAAAATGTTCTCTTGCCTCTCATACTTTGTCTCCTGGGCTCTGTAGACCCATTTTTGTAGAAAGAGCCCTTTTCACGGTGAACTCTGCTCATTTGCATTACATTGAAATCTAGCATGTATGAGGGCAATTTCGGGCTGTTAAAAGTACTTTGAGCCCGAAATTGCCTCAAATCCACATTGGATTACATTGTATGCAAATGAGAAAAACTAACCGTGAAAAGGGCTAATTTGCACTCAGACTCCAGGTAAATTAGATGATTTCAAACTGTCACTTTCAACCTGGCATTTCATGGCTTGTGTTGAGACACCACAAGTAATGCCCCCAGACTCTAGACAGTGTTCCAGATAAGTGAGGTATCGCAATTAAAAACCAACAAGATCTGAGCTACATGACCTGACGAATTAAAACAAAATGTAATATGATTTGACTAGTGGTGGGAATTGACCTGATGAAATTCTTTATTGACACCCTGCCTTGAAAATTAACTTGGAACTCTGCCAGATTGAACAAACAGGGTTATTGACCTTGGATGTAGTTCTCAACTCATGATCGAGCCATTTTTTAAGGTTTTGATTTATTTGTTTTAGGCTGGTTCTGTTAAACTTCACTGGAAGGAAGATGAAGGGCTGTATGAGTCAGGCACTGTTGGCGTTCCAGTTGGACCGCATACCTGTCAGTTAGCCATTGGTGGTGATGTTATTCCTACTGAAGAATTTGAAGTTAATGAAGAGAGTGATGTTATTTTTATAATACTTCAAGAAGGTACAAAAATTTTATCACCTTTTAGCTGAACCTACAGCTTTTGCTCCTCCCAATATTTCTGAACTTTTTACTCGCTCTGAACAGGTTCATTCTTACTCCACTCGTTTCTCAGTAGCTGGAAGCTTCTATATAAAACAGGGGACAACAAATCATCAGTTGCTTTCTTTTTCCGGAGTTGGTGCGAAAATATGGAATGGCATCAACCCTGAACCTTGTAAGCTAAGGAAAGCACCTTTTAACTGCAAGCGGACTCACCTGCTTTTGAAAATTCTTGAAACTCAGGAGATGAATGTTGACATGTGCTACATTGACCTTTCTGGCTTACCATATTATAATATTATTGTATTTTAATGACCTGCTTTCTCTTTGACCTGTTAAAAATCTCTTGCCTTATTTCCCCTCAGGCTAATGCAATTTATGTGTGTCTGGCTTAGTTATAACCTTTAATATAATTATCACTACTATTATTTATTTTTTTTTTATTTATTTGCTCATTTATTTATTTAATTGTGTATTAATGTGTGTGTGTGTGAGAGAGAGCTTATTAATTATACAATGTCAGCCTAAGTAGCCCACCTTGAATAGCTTTGCTAACTGCGGGCTACAAAGGCTTTTTTTTCAGTATTTGTAAAAATAAAGTTAATGTTGTTGTTGTTGTTGTTGTTGTTGTCCTACATGTAATCATTCATCAAAATGTTGGAATGGTAAGCTTGTTTGTGCTGGAATTTTTCAATCAAGTTGCCACCAGAAGTACATGTATTTTGCAATCCTCCTCACTAAGCCTCCAGCACCGCAACATAATAATGCTGACCGGGGACATTGAGTTGTGTTCATGGGCAAGACGCTTTGCCCTCACAGCGTCTCTCTCCACTCAGGTGTATAAATGGGTACCAGTGAATTTAATGCTGTTGTAACCCTGTAACGGATAAGCAACCCATTCAGGGAGGAGTAGAAATACTCCTAGTTGCTTCGTGCTGCTGAAACCAAGATAAGGTCCAGTGGATGAGCCACATGGCTCAAATGCAGACTTTACCTTTAATATCTATGTCTAGTCTTTTAAAGTGTCAATAAAAGAATGTCATGGGAGGGGCTGGACACCAGAAGGACAACCCTCTAAGTTAACTTTTTTTACTTAGTGGCCACTGAAATTTTTAATTATTTTATGTCTGAGATGCATTTTCATTCTATCACAGAGCTAAAATAATAGGTAAGAGTTTCAGTATTCTTTGTGTTAAGTGTTAGTTTATAACATGGGTTGACGTGTTCAAGAAACTTGAAGAAGCAGTGCATGTACAGTTAAGACCTCCTTCTGAAGACTCCACTTTTAATTTATTTTAATTTCTTTCCAATTTTTTTTTCCAAAATTTAAGTTGCCAAACTCGGGGTGCAGCTTATCTGCAAGTGCGGCTTATACGTCGGTGTTTACAGTATTTTTTTTCTTGCCTTGTTATGGACTAGTGGCTTGTCCTTGTGGGCTAGTAATTTATTTTTCTTACTAGCCAACTTCCTAGTATTCAAAAAGTTAGTACCAACTATTGACTGTATAGCAGTTGATGATAATATTACTGTAAGTTGCCCAGCTGCACTGAATTTGTCAATGTTTCACTCACAGCCAACAATGGATATATGTTTGGTGAAAGTGATAGGAGGACAAGAACCAATACTGGTGATGTGAGTTCTATTGGTGAAACAGAGCCAGTACATGTGCATGACAGGCCTCCACTTGGTAAGGAATTCAACAAGTGCAAAATCCCACAAACTCATTCTGCAGTTTAATGTGTAACTGTTAATAAAACTAATTAAAAAATATTTTCAGTGGGATTTTACTGTGATACTGTGATACTGTGATACTGTGATACTGTGTAAGTTAGAATCCAAACAAAATAGGCTACAGATATGCATTTTGTCAGAGGAACGTGGCTGAAGAAGAAGGGAGGCAAATGTTTCACATGCAGTTTAGTAGTACCGTACCTTTTATCCATAACAGCCATCATGATATTATCTTTCCTCATTAGCAATGCCAAATTGATGTACATCTTAGAAGAATTGGATAAACTGATCAATCAAAAAATCTAATTCTTGGAACTTGCATCAAAGAAATTAATGGAAACTGGTAAGGGGAAATGAGATTTTGATGTTGAGACTGAAAGCAAAGCAATGCCATACATATACTTACAGACATGGAATCAAGGGAGAACCGAACTGACCCTGCAAATGAAATGAGTCCACTATACAGAGAGCTGCTGCAGCACCAGGTAAAATCAAGTTCAAAATAATCATGCCAATTTCGTGGCAGTATCTAATAGTAAATTACTATGCAGTTTAAGCATATTCTATTTGAAACCCACAATTCTGATTTGCTTTTTCTCTGTTGCATACATAAACAATAGCCTCCATTTGGCACAAAAGTGTGCTTCCAGATTCATCTACGGACATTACAGTATCTGTTCAGAGGAGGGAACAGTTTTCGGAGAACATTGCTTGAGGAAAACTATGACCTTTGAGGAGCAGATAATGTTCAAAGAAAATTGGGGAAAATCACTTGGAAATTTCCCAGTTTTAGCTGGGGCATTTTCAGTCTTGCATTCATTAAGACCAATCACTTATGAGCAAAAATATGCAATAATAGATTATACCAGTCAATACAACATGATCATAACCACTTTTCCTTGCAGGCTTACAAATGCCTGAAAAAAATAATTGTAACTAGGTTTTATTTGTACTACTGTCCTTCATTACCTACATTTACCAGTAGTGTCTATGAAAAACATTACATTCCACAACCTCTTGTTACCATGAGGTTTCCTCTCCATCCAGGATACTTACCGATACTTCTAATAGGCTATTCTCTCTTATGCGGCAAATACATGTAAAAATATATAGATAATATTACATGCCCACCTGTGGATATGAATTTTATTGTCGAGTGTTAACTCGTGAGATATCGAGTTGAACATGAAGATATAATTCATATCCACAAGCGGACATGTAATATATCTGTTTATTATATAAACACCACTGAAAAAGGCATGATTTATTATGTAACCATAATGATGGTGATATCTTCATGTGTGAAGATAACATGTTATTTTCGTGTGTGAAGATATGTACTTTTCGCACAAAAGCTCACTTGGTATTTCCCTAGTGTTTACATAATAAGACTTGTGTAACTGTACTGGCTAGGTTTTGAAATCATTTATAACCAGTACTTACTTTGAAAGACAAGAAATTTATTCAGGTATAATTGTGTAATGTCTGCCTGTTGACACATAGCCTGTATAATACTTAACATGCTTTATTTTCAATAGTTAGTGTAGTTAGTCTTGACAGTTATGCATAAATTCCATTTTAACATCTATTTATTATTTATTTTACATCAACAAAGATTGTTATCTTGTTTAAGATAATACATGTAGAAAAGATGCATGAAACAGGTGGAAAAATTGCGTGCCTCTTACATGTCAAATGTTTTCCATAGTCCATGAGTAATATTAATGCACAATTAATCCATTTACCTTTGTTAAATTACATTGAACAGATAGTCTTGAAACTAGGTATAGGTAACTCATTACCACTGTTTTCGTTGATACGCGACTTTCGAAAAAAAAACACCCGTGGAAACGTTTCCAAAATTTCCGTCAATCATACTTGTTATCAACAGATCGGATCGAGATCCACCAATCACAGCCCGCTAGCATGACGTAAAGAAGGTCTGAAGGTCACACTAGTGGCTGTGATTGGTGGATTCCGATCCGATCTGTCAATAACATGCAAGACTGACGGAAATTTTGGAAAGGTTTCCACGGGTGTTTTGTGTTCCAAAGTCGCGTATCAACGAATACGGTGGTAACTCACAGATGTTCGGTTATTTTTTATAGCTATAGCAGAGTTTATTTTGACTTCTTGTTTTTAATAATAATTTTTATTACTTAGGGTTTAGTAGTGTAGTTTAATCCAATAGGCCTTTTGCAACAATTGATCACATGGTACAAAATCCACCATGCTGGAGGGCAAGCTCATTATTATTCCTGCACTGGGACATTAAAACAAAGGCAAGTTATGCTTGACTGCTTGACGTCTCTTTGTTTTAACGTCTCAGTGCAGGAATAATAATGAGCTTGCCCTCCAGCCTGGCGGATTTTGTACCATGTGATCGTTTGTTGCAAAAGGCCTATTTATGGTATTAAAACACACTCTGGGCCAAGAGCCTGTTTGGTATTTGTTCTTGTTTATGTAAGAGAAAAAAGAGAGGGATAAGAGTTAGCACTTTTCAGTGCTGTTTCAATGAGAGCACTAATAACACCTGAAATATATTTTTATGAGAAAGTGATCACTAGATGCATCATTTCTGTTCTTAATTCTTAAATTTTACTATTATTGCTAAAACTGTTGTCTGTGAAGCAAAAAACGTCACGAGTTTGGATTTTTCCCCCATGTAGCTCAGCCATGGTGAGCCTTCCTGGGTTCCAGGCAGTGGAGTTCTGTCACCAGTAATGTCTGATGTTGACTTAAGTGTCCTAGCTGGTCAGCAAGATGATGATGACGATCCTCCCACACTGACACCTCGGCCAGATTATACAGAACAACGGCAGCTATCAAGTCCTGTTCTGTTGCATCCCGGACTGGAAGCAGAGACTCGACCAGGAGACCTGTCAGGTGAAAGTGATGGCCTTCAGTCACTTCCTGGTGGTGGAGACATCGACGATCAGAGTGGTAGATATAGATTTGACATTCATCTCAATAAAAAGAAATCCATTGCTCTCTAACTTATCAGACTCTTGTAACCCATCCAGCAAAGTAGCAAGTACTAAATAATTCCTTAAGGTCAGCATAACAGGGGACTAGTCCCTGCAACTAGTCCCTGAAACTAGTCCCCCTGAAGAGTTTACACAAAGTGACAGGTCATAGGGAATTGTCCCACAAGTAGTTCACATGAAGTGTTTTGAGAAACAAGTCGCAGGGACTTGTCCCAAAAATTCTAACTGGTTTGAATTCATGGGACTAATCAAAGTTGGTCCCTGCAACTAGATTTTGAAACAAAAATGGCCAGTTCACAAAATGGAACTTGTCCCCACAACTTGTTGCAGGGACTAGTCCCCTCGTGAGTGCTGGCCTTTAGTGCTTTGGAAACATTATTATGGTGAGCTGACTTCAGGAATATTAGGCATTGAACAACCCAGTCTCAATTTTATCTTGTGCTGGTGACTAAACCTAGAGAATGATAGGTCAGCTGGCTCCTGAGTGTACTGTTTAGTCATGCCCAGTAGCTTTGTAACATCTGTTGTATGTTATGTGTTTTGTGAAGTTGTTGTTTAATTCTCTCTGACAGAAAATGAAGCAGAAGACGTACTCTCTAGTTCTCGACCCCCAGCCCCGCCCTCATCTGCTTCTCCAGTTCCTAGCAGCCACAGTGAGCACTACAGCCGAGCTTCATCAAGAGACAGTCCTGTCAATAGGTTAGTCAGTTCTCTTGTCTTGTTTTTTAAGCCCATTATTATAATAAAGGCAGGAATTGATTCTTCAGTACGTTTGACTTGGAAGTTATAGAGGAAATCTGAGTCAACTGTGACATTGTAATCCCTTTGTTTCTTAGTTCAGTTTATCAATAATTTAATCCATTTCCATGTGGTTAATCATCTTCAAATCAACTACTTAAACTTGTTGGTGGACATATGAGAGGTGTTTGTTTGACGGATTAAGTAGGACACCATTTACTTGAAAAAGAATTTTCAAGTTTTCTCAAAGGCGTCAAATATGTCAGTGACCTTTTGCAGGGAGTCAGGACACATCAGGCCATTTAAGTAGGTTGAAATGATTGTTCTGGTGTTGCCAAAGCACCCTGATTAATAGACTTTCTGAAAAGTCCTTCATCTTATTATTCATCACGCTCACTCGGCCGCTTCGCGATCTTAACAACGGCCGCCTCAGGGCCTAACATATTCTATTCTGAAATTCCCAAGGTCTACTTGTGGCAAGTCTACCTGATTAACATCTTTTTTGAAGCAGATGGTTTGATTTTAACCCGTTCACTGCTAAGGGGCTTCCCTTTGATGAGTAAATCGTCTGGCGTTAGACAGAGTAAAATCTATAAGTACGTCCTTGGCAGTGAAAGGGTTGATCTTCTTCACAGTCATTTCATGTCGTCAAAGAGTGCTTCTCCTTATTAGCTTGGGAGGAGCATCACATGATGACACAAATAACACCTGTGAAAGAGGCTAGCTATGGAAAGGATCTACTAGAAAGACACAAAGGTGAAGGTTGCATGACAGTGGATATGTAGAGTCACGTTTGAGTGTGTAGACTCTCGACTTTCTACTGATCTTTCTGTTTACCTTTTATATCCAGTGTACCTAGTGAGACAGGAGCAAGAGACGACTCTGTTATAAGTCCTTTACTAGATGAGGCCCTTAGGCATGACAGCCCACCTCCTATCACTGGCACCCCATTGACTGAAGATGAGCACGGAAATGTAGGTCCACCATACACCTTCCCACAGGCCACACCAGTTGAAGATGACGACTTTACAGAAGAAACAGACCAGGTACCACCCACTGTCCAGACTACAACTGAGGAGCAGCCAAGGGAACATGCCCATTTGTCTTTCAGGGCCAGTCCTCTTGGCTCTGTCTTGGAAGCTGTCACAGTTACTGTTGCTGATACCAATGTACCGCACAGCACACCATCAGCATCACCAAGTGTTCATGAAATCACCTCATCTACTCAAAGACACAGCCCGGCTGGATCAGTGCACAGTAGTTCTTTGTTTTCATCTGGTTTACCCTCTCCTATTATGTCTCCAAGAGTTCGCAGCCAGTCAGATACAGGCGTACCAGTGGCCTCGAGAGGAAGCCCTCTTGGGTCCATTCACATCCAGACACAACCACCATTGAGACCCCAAAGCCTTGGCGGATCGGTAGGTCTCTTGGGAACGGTTCCAATTTCAGTGGAGATACTGACAACTGGTAACTCTGCATCACATTTGGAAAGTCGTCGGGGACCCATTTCTGGTGCTGAAGGGTCATCAGTATCTTCTGTTCTAAGGCAAAGTCCTACAGGGTCCAATCACAGCACCAGCGCTCACCCTCGAGGCCAAGCTGCTGATGCTAGCCACCACTCAAGTCAGAGGAGTACTCCTGTACTCTCTGCCCACGGTGAACCTCCAGCAGAAGCCAGTCTTTTTGTGGAACCACCAAGAACCTCGCATTTGAGTCACCGAGAGAGTGGAGATAGTACACCTACACCTTCAGTGCACAGTGCAGGACATAGAACATCAGGAGCGGGAAGCCCCACAGAGCTGTCTATGGAGACAGTTCATAGACAGGGTACTGACACAGCTGCAATAGTAACTCCTGTGATGTCACCAACAGGCTCAAGGGAAAGTGAGAGAGAAAGTGAGAATAGCGCACCTTCAGTGCACAGCCCAAGACATAGAACATCTGGAGCAGGAAACCCATCAGAGCTCCTTGCGGAGAGAGCATTTAGACAAGGTTCATCTCCATTAGTGTCACGCAGTGGATCTTCAGCAGCAGCTCCTCCTGTGATGCCATCTAGGAGCTCCAGAGTACGTCATGGAGAAAGAGATGGCAGCACACCATCTGTAAACAGTCCGAGGCATAGAACATCGGGAACTGGAAGCCCT
>JAHPZR010023025.1:0-2500 GCA_019787425.1 Platygyra sinensis | reverse complement strand
AGATATTCAAGTCACTGGGTAAAACTGTTGTCATCACGAGGACATTCTCTTAAGGTCATTCCACTGAAATAGAACGTGCACTGAGATTTTTCTCAAACCTTGCCAAATGGTTGTTTATTCTATAGAAACTTATATTTTGAAATAAAAATGAGGGGTCCCCATGTTCGTTTAGGAGCAGCAGCACCTTGTTTATTCCATATAAATCCTTTTAGAAAACAGTCCTACGAAAGCACGTGCGCTGATTGGTTAAAAATCGTGTTTGTATAACTCGATGGAGACACAGAACTAGCGCGCGCTGTTGACGTAGTGATGGCGCGAGCAAAGAAAATTTACATTTTGATATCCAAAGTTAACACGTTGTTTTCCTTTGTCTCGTCGTGGTGTTTTCTAAAAGAAATAGAAAACATGTACTTAGTGTTTCTATTGAGTTATACAAACACTCGTGAAAGTTTGGGAGAACTCGAAAAAGCTGTGGAAACACTCGCCTGCGGCTCGTGTTCCCACAGCATTTCTCGTTCTCCCAAACTTCCACTCGTGTTTGTATAACTCGATAGAAACACGGTACATGTTTTCTATTTCTTAAATAATATCACCATGATTATAGTCAAGATTGCTAAATTCACGTTTCTGACGATTGTTTTTAGCTCAACACTGAGAATTGGCCCATATTTATTTTACATAGAGAAATTTATTACTCGATTCAAAACAACAGAAAAAAATGATAGCTCACCGTAGTCATTTTCGAGAAAGTGACGATTTACCTCCTTAGCGAGGTCCAGCCGTAAAGAAAAAGCCGCCATTTTCTAATGCGCGCGCACTGATCACGAGTAAAATTATGGGCATTGTCTGCGCTGTTTGTAATGCATTTTGGTTCTTTCAGTGGGAAAGCACGATGGATCTTTGAATGGACTTAGATTATTTTCATGGTAAGTAAAACTGTAAACGTTTGTGCTTTAAAAATTAACACTCAAAATCACGACGTTTCGACCTCTCCGAGGTCATTATATTTTTTACTCGCATTTGAAAATGACCTCAGAGAGGTCAAAACGTTATGATCTTTTATCGTTAGTTTTTATTGCAAAATCGATCTCAAAGAAATACTGAATTAATTTAGGCTTGCATCGTCGATTTGATCGCTGCACATCATAGAGTTAAAACGCGCTGAATTCACGATACATCGATGTTGATCTGAAACAACTTATGATGTTTCCCTGTATTTTTCAAGAGCTGCCAAAGTGGGAAATTAAAAAAATAATTTAGTGTTTTATCTTCTGCAGTAAACCAAACCAAGGGATCTTCGTCACCTTCAACAAAGTCGTCATGTGTTATGGGTGAGCACTACTCACTTGTGCTGTCTGCATTCCGCGTTTCTTGTGTATAAAAAAAGAGTTTAATAGACACCATAGCATCTCTTTCCGGTGGACGACATACAGGCACAGAAAGAAGGACACTTCATTGTACAGGATACATGACGGGCCTTTTCATTATCTCTCATGATTGCGACCTTAACAGAACGAAAACACCGTCGTTGGATCGAGTGGTTTGCTTTTGTACTCATGTTATAGAACCCGTCTCGACTTTTCAGATCGAGCACAAGTAGATCCATATAAAATATATTCTCATTTCGAGGTCTGTGACTTCTTAATCTGCGCTTTCAGACTAGTCGCTAATTTTTTAAAGCTTTATTGTAAAGAGTGAAAAGTGAAAAAAGTTCATATTTGTCCAAAGGGCGGTGATCTTAAACGGTAGATATCATCTCTAAACAATCTAACACTGGTGTCGATATTTTATCTGAATTTAGTATTGATAAGTTATTATATTTATCAGTCTTAATACTACAAGCATTCGTTACATATTGTGTCTTATAGAATCACTTTGGTGAACAAAGTTTAGCAGTCTTACTACTAAGTAACTGAGTTTCCAGATAAGTGTGCCATATATTATTAGGTATATTTTGTACAGTGCGCGTGAAATTTTACGAGTTGCTTTTATCCTTTCGCTTCAATTTACGAACCAGTCAGTGTTAAAAAATCAACACGCCTGCCAAGCGATCAAACGAATAACTCCGCCTTAAGCGGTCTGTCACCGGCGTGATCCAACGAGCTACGAAAACTAGACGCGAGGTGTCTTTCGTTAAGTTTTATTTGACGAGAATTTTGCTGTCGAGTGCAAAATGATAGTAGAAGTTAGATTGCAAAGCAGTCGTAGCCTTTGCGAACGCGCTGCGGGCGGTATTCCAACGAAAGGTCTGGAGCGAGTGTAGAAATCGTGGGAGAGGTGAGGCTCGCGTGATTCACGTGCGTTCACGTGCATTCACGGACGTTCGCAGTCGTTTGTGGGGCCGTTTCTACAGGCAGAAGAAAGTTGTGCCCAGGAAAGGTCCCGCAAGCAACTGCGAGATGAGACTCTCCCCAGACTTCTCGTTTGTGTGGTGGCGATATAGTTCTCTATGTGTGGTTTGTACCGTGGTATTCGTAACTGTAAGGTTTTCAAATCACAG
>JAHPZR010023024.1:0-15309 GCA_019787425.1 Platygyra sinensis | reverse complement strand
ACGATTTTCAAACTGGCGGATCGTCGGGAGAAGACCCTGGGCAACGCTGAACTAACACCCTTGTTGATTGGCCTATTCATACAAACACGCTGATTGGTTTAAATACATCCTAAAGAAATATGGCGGACGTAGCGAGTGTTTATACGAATGAGAAAGCTTTTAGGAGGTTGAATTGCAGTTCAGTTCAAGCGATGTCGAATCAGACTGCCATTAACGATTCGAAAGGTGAATCTTTTCCGTTAGATTTTAATTCAAAAGATGTAACCTTCTGTATACCATAGAAGTAGAAATAAGCCCGGGAAAATATACATAACAACCATGTAAACCTAAGCTTTTGTTGACGTACAAATCTGCCGGCAGCTAGAGAGCTGCAGCTCGTCACATGTGGCCTTATGCGCTGTTGTTTTTGTTGTTCTATATTCATGTGTGGTTAGTTTTTCTACGTACGGAAACAAAGAAGAGTTTGAAGCGTTCGTTATGGTCGAATTTCAAATCTAAATTAAAAAGGAGCTTTTGCTCGTTACTGAGCTTTGTTCTTTTATACGGAAATTCGCTTCTATTTTCTTGGACACGTATTCCTTAAATATAGGCCTTCTGCCTGTATTAGGTTTAGGCTTATTTCAAATCTTATTTCAAATGCACTCTTTTTTTCTAATAATAATATTGTTATTCTGGCCGAGGCTGAATCGAATATTTTTATTTTTCTGCCGAGTTTAGGTTGAAAATATTCTAACTTGTGAATATTCTTAGATCATAGCATATGACATTTCTGTTGTAAAATGTATTTGCTGTCTGGATGGTGTTAAAGTAATTTTAGAGCCAGCCTGCAGGCATTAAATACATATTGATACAATGCACATGACTTCCTCCAGATCTAGAAATGTTATTAGCATCAAACATACAGCCAAAGCTATGTTCATACATGCTATGTTCGAGATTCAAATGTAAAATAAGTGTACTGTTTTTAACTATAGTGCTTGGCCGGGGAAAATGGTTCCTGTTTTATTGTGTCCCAAAACTTACATTCCTTACTGTCTTAGTTTTTCTATAAGTGGGGGCCTTAATTCAAATCTTGTGTAAGTAGTGCACAATGAGAACAGGTGAAGGAGATCATTAATGTATATAAAGTTCAGTAAAATTTTTCCAAAAAAGAAATGCACAGATTTACAAATGACTAAAGAACACTTTGACTTTATTGCCCTGTCTTACCAGCTCCCCATGCAAGAAGGGAGATTAGAGGATATAGGTACTACTCACTTATTGTAGATAATTAAATTGCCATCTTGATGAACCATCTTGGCACTGAAAGGGGTCAATAAAACATGTATGAAAGCTGCTGTATATATTTTTGGTATATTCCACAAGCCAAGGCAACCTCAAAAATAAGGTTTATAGGTGACAACATTCCAACAGAGTATTAGTTGCTCATAGAAAGAATAAATAAAATTACATATTCCAAAGTAGTATTCTTTCATCTAGACAGTGATAACTATATAATGTATTACGTTGTAACCTTTTGTATTATTCAAGCATTCCCAACCTTGTCTTCAATCAATGTTGGCATAATAAAGCCATGTTGTAAGAATTTGCACTGTGTATGTCTACTTGTATTGATAAGCTTCATACTACGTATTTGAAACCTTTCATATTCTTCAAGGTGTTTACCGATTACTAGATGAGGCCTAGGGTAGTAGTTAGAAAGGTTTTCCTAGCACTACTGTTTCCAAATTAGATTGTTTGTTTGGTCACAGCAGTGAATAAAATTATTAGCCAGCAACATGCCACAACCAATTGCAACAAGCAAATTTTTCTAACCCACACAATATAAAAATGTGTGTTTGCAGAACATTAAACAATTATGTCTGTCACAGAACTATTGTTCACTGACCAGTGGCATGCAATACCACTGGCAGATCTAGAGGAGGGGTCCAGGGAAAAGAATGTAGAAGGAATAAAAGCCAGCAGGGCAAGCAAAACAAAACTACCCCCCCCCCCCCCCCACCTGTTAGCTCAAGGTCTGAATCTGCCACTGAATACACTTACAAACACTATTTTTTATGGCAAGCAATTCAAGTTCAGTGATAAAGCAATTATTGAACTTGAACTGGTTGTCACCGAATGTAGTATTTGTAAGTGTCTTGCATATCATTATGGGAACAATAATTATGTACAACCACTTGAGGACATGAAAAATTGTTCAGTATGCTTATGAGGAAGGTGGAAAAGTTGTGCTGAGCTGAGGTTAAGCACTCACATTCCAACACTATGACATGTATTAGTTTTAGGGTAAGCCCCGTAGAAGAGTCAATACTGCTAAATCTTCTGTGGCTTCCTCCAAGGTGTAACTGGATTGTTTGAGGAACTCCTATATTTATGCCCTTGTAGGGTGGAAACTGTTCTTACTTTGTTGGTTGGAGGCATTCTGCCACAGGTTGTCTCTAATCCCTTTCTCACACTTTGCATCAGCTACATATATATTAATATACTTTTAGTTTACTTGATTGCGTCATTTGATAGTCTGTGCTCATTGTGATTGACCAGAGCGAGATGTTTTACAATGCGCCATTGAACACTTAAGAAGTAGAATAAGTATGTAATTTCATATGCATATTGACAGTATTTTCTTCCATTTTACACTCAGTCTGGTGAACATTAAAATTCAACAACACATGTCTTTGAATAAACTCATTCCCAATATGATTCTGTTGAAGTCATTTAATAAGGAGAACAATGCAACAGGTCATTTTGGCAAAGATAATTACCGGAAGTGGTGTACAAGGTTAGACAATGGTAACAATTCAGGCAAAAACTTGGTGCAAGGAAATCAATTTTGTAGTTTGCAGGCTGCAACTAGGATGTACTTACATAACAGTCAAGCTTTTCTCCCAGGTTAAACAATGGATAATAAAATAAAATTAACAATTGAAATAATTATTGTTTTCTTACAGTATTTCAGTAGTTTTTAAAAACTTAAGTATTTACCCCCTACCCCCACCAAAAAAAATAACTTACAATTTACTAGCCCAACTGAAAAATTAACAACAATATAGCCTTGGGTTATCAGGCACTAGTTTCATTTGATTAAGGAACTGAATGAAAATGTGGTTCAGAAAGGAATTGAAACTGGGTCTCCACATTGTTTCTAATTATTTATACATATTTTCCTATATACACTTAGATTACAGTATCAACCAGAAGTAGGTTATAGAATATCACCTATGTAACGTAAAGTTTTGCAAAGATAAGATTCTCTTTGCCCCTAAGTTTTTAATTGGATCCAAAGCCTAGCACTCGTATAAATGTTCATCAATCATTAGAGTGTTTAAGTCTTAATTTTAAAACTGTATACTACATGAGTATAATTAACTTAAGTAAGACTCAGCTTAATAAATTCTGTTAATTAATAAAAAGCGATGCCTGTGAATTAGGGAAATCATTCAATCAATCGATCAATCAATAATTTTATTTGAGTCATACTTGTAAAATTAAAACAAGCTTATAAAAAGTTAATTACTTCATGTTCACATTGCAAGTTGGCGTACGTGACTCGATCATTTTGCTTGAATAAACTTATTAGTAATATGAGGCCACAAAGAGTTTGTCTTTCACTTTGTACTTATGGGCAGCTAAGTTTTTTTCTTAGATCTTCAATCTGATTTCAGTGACAGTTAAATATAGCGAGTACGAAAGCGAAATAAACTTACTTAGTCCTGCTCCAGAATCAAAACATCCGTAAAAATAATACATATCTTACTACGAAGCCACCACTGCCTCGTGTACAAAGTTAAAGCGTTCTTTGATCAGTGTTTAGCTTCCCTCGCGATGCTTTGCCGCCATTTTGTTTTGGCCTTTCTCAAAATGTCACGTGATTAAAATCTCCAAGATTTTTGGAGATTTTGTACCACGTGATCCAGCCTTGGCCAGGGTCTTCTCCCGACGATCTGCCATTTTGAAAATCGTCGAGGAGAAGGCCCTGGGGACGAGGTTGGTAAACAAGTTGACAACAACGACATCGGCCGCGCGTAGCAAAATGCATTGGCTTTTGTTTTAAAAACTGGCCCGATTTATACTGGCGACGGATGATCCGTCCAGACGGATCATCCGTGGAGAAGGATCACCCATCTAGTATAAATACGGGAAGGACTATGAGACGAATTATCGGTGTGCCGTGTGACTCATCCCGCTTTTATACCGTTTTTATAGTTTATTGAAAAGGGCAGCTGGCTTCTTGTAACAAGGTGTAGTCTTCGTGGATAGTTCGTCTTATTCCCGCATTTATACACAGTGACGGATCATCCGTCTTGACGAGTTATCCACGATGATTCGTCTGACAAGACGGATTATCGCGATAGCTCGTCTGGATGGATGATCCGTCTGCTTGCCCGTATTTATACACAGACGGATTATCAGACGAGCTATCGTTCTTTGCCCAAGCTCGTCCTAGACGGATGATCCGTCTCTAGTATAAATCGGGCCACTGTGTAGCGGTAAATCCAGTTTTCGGTCAAGAACGTACTCCAAGTCGAATGTTCCCATCTATAATTTCTCGGTTATTTAATTCCTTTGCGGTGAAAAACTGATTAAATTACACCGAAGCTGGTTGTTGACAGTTTTAAACAAAAAGCAGTGAAATATAAGCAAAGTTCCCTCTCACTCAACATCTCATACTCATAGAAGTTCGGTAGAGCCGAAGCAGCTGGCCAGGCAGGATCTCTGACAAATAACTTGCTTCCTTTTCAAAATAGCGTCCGTATAGCAGCGCAACATTCACCTCCCTAGAGAGTAGTGTTGACAAAATTAAGTTGAGAACCCACCCTCAGTGCGGCGTGGGTTGGCATGCTTAGACACGTGACCAGCCTTAACCAGGGTACTTTCTCGAAGTAGAAAGAGGACCCTGGGGACGAGGTTGACAGCCGGCGAGAACCGAAGCTCAAAGTCGCTAACGTCACTCCCAAATGAGAGGGACTGGGCAACATAATATTGACTTACGTCAAAATGTGGTAATTTGTTATTAGCGGAATTTTTAACTTATTTATGTGCGCATGTGAAATGAATGAGATTTAGAGATGTGAACCTTTATCCAGGAATCTGCGTGGACTTTTAATCGGCGTAGACGGATACTAAAGTTTTATTAATTTACAAGTTAACCGGAAGTTTTACCATGCGCGCCGGCTAGTGTTCGATGGCTGGATTTCAAGGCGAACTTGGTATCCACTTGGCCATCTCAACATTCCTGCGTTGAGAGGTGTTAAGAAACGCTCTTTATAGCTGTGGTGTTACTGTTGGCCAATATATAAGAACAACATCAGCCTGAAACCCGGCCCAAGACATGTCTTTTATGCGGGTTTTTACTGTATCGGAGAAATTTGCGCTCACAGGCAAACTCGTAATAACAACATATCGTCCATACATACATAAAACTCAAGATCGACAATCAATACGCACACACGGTAGGACAGGGGTCTACATAAAATTTACTTATCCGCAGCGCAGTAAAGGCTGGAATTTTTCACTACGCGTGGAAAATCGGAAGAGAAAATGGTCCTTCCATTGAAAAATATGGGTTACCGAACGTCCATGGTCGTTAAATTAAGGCAAAGCTATAGCAATGGCCGTCTGGCCTATCATTGTCTATTTAATTACTTAGCGTGCCCTCGATGCATGATGTAGCAGTCCTCTCAAACTTATTAATTGTTCTCAGCAATGATGACAAATTAATTTGCTATTATTTCTGTTAAAATGTTGGCATTTAGTCTTGAATTATAAAGTAGAAACTGAGAATAACGAAGCGCGCGAAGTCTAAAAATAAAGTGCAAGTTATTGGCACCCTTCGAGAGTCAGACAGCACAAGCGTGCTCTGGGAGAAGAAACTGACCAGCATATTTTCGTTAAAAAAAATATTTTAGGAAAACTTTCTTGAAGCTTGAAAAAGCTTCAAATCTTTCTCCATTCCGTTTTGTTTGTCTCAGTTTGTCTGAGTTATAACGTCACTTCTTAGTAATGCACCGGTCAATATAAGTCACCGCCCCCCCCCCACCCCAACACCGGGACTATACGGGGATTAGCGGGGCATTAGGCACATCCACTGTGCCCCGGTATGCGGGGCATTAACCTTATTTGGAACGTTGTGCCACTTTGAGAGAGGATTAGGCCGGGATTAGCCTTGAAAACTGCTGACCGTTTTTGCGTCATCAGTAGCTGCACGAGGCGACCATAATTCAGGGTTTTCGTTTGAGGCCGGAGGCCGGACATTTCGTCCGGTCGTTTTCCATTCCATGTCTGGTACTTTGATTTCAATACTTGAGGGATTTTTTTTCTATTATTTTATTGTTATAATTGGTTTTTCCTTAAGCATCTCATGAATTTATTTGCATCCGATGCTATTCCTATGGGGTCATACATGAGGCCATAAACTTGAAAGCGTGACAGAAAATAGGCGTTACATCCGATTCTTACTATTTTTTGAGAGAGGGATGATATCATTATTAGCCAATTACAGGCCATTTTTCAGCTCTTTTCGTGGTATCCCCCCCTCGGGAGATTTTTGTCAACTCAGCTAATTAGCTATGCGGCCGACAAAAATGGCGTCGAGTCGCGGGAGATGTTTATTTTGTCAAAATTCGGGCAAAAATGGGACATAATGTCTCTGAAATGGAAGTCAAGACATTTGCAAGGATAAAGAAAGTATTTTGGGACCAGTTGCTGGCTTCTCAGGCTGAAATTATCAAGGGTAAGCTCTATTTTCTTTTGCGTGTGAAAATCTAAAACGCCACGTTTTTGAATAAATTACGGCTTGAATTACAAAGTGTCATTTTTTTGTCGTTTATAGCCCGCCGAGGTCATTTTTTCGTCTAAATCACTTAAGAATAGTTCGAAAATGATTTTGCCATTCAACTTTCAGCTCTCAGACAATAATTATGTGTTTTTTTTTGCCAAAACGTTGCTTCATGTTTTTCGGTTGCCATGGGCGACTATCGCTTCCTTTGGCTACGCAAGCGGCCATCAAGCCGTGGGCGAGCTGCCAAAAAATAAATCTAATTAATGTTGGTTTTGCTCGATTTCCCTCAAATGTTAACATGTTGTAGCTGGATTGTTAAGGAACAGATTTTATTTTTGCCGAGGTGTGATAGCTTTTTACGCGAAAGAGATAAATCGCTTTGCAGTCATATCTGCTGAAAAAATTCTTTGCATTCCGTGGTTTCCGGTTCACCTTGAAATCGCATTATTCTGTTTATTTACGAAGTAAAAATAGCCCGGAAAAGGTCATTCAATAACCTTTTAAATGAATATAAATTTTCATATGTTCCGAATGAGTTTGTAGTGAAAAAAAAAAAGCTTTTTTGACGAGCGGTAGGGTTCTCACTTTTTTCCCCGCGAAACTATGACCTTAAAGTGCAAGAGGATAACAGAATACTCCAATAAATTCTTCAAAACTGCCACATTACTTTTTTTTCATTGCTTATCGAGTGGAACATTTGATTGGTTTCCCGTTTCATTTCAACGAAATTGAAGCGACCATTTCGTTTCATTCCTGCTCGGCCAAGTTGAAAGGGAAATCCTCAGGCAAAACACATTACACGTGTTGATCGAACATCTGTTGGTGAAATGAAATGAATAAACGAATTTTTTTCCTCGAGGGTCAAGAGAAAAGAAGGTAAGGTTAAGTGTAAGGACATGATGAGTCTAAATAAGTGTTTCATTGTATTGACGGTGAGCAGTAGAAAAGGTACAAACAGTGAGAAACAATGTCTTGCGGCGGCCCTTTACTAAAGAGATCACTGTTTACAAAGTTACGCATAAATTTCCCTTATCTAACGTTCAAAATACGACTTTTAACCTTTTGGAGTTTGAAATAGAAAGAAATGACAGATAGTATTTATAGACAAAAAATATACACAGGCGATCCATAAAGCGAATCCAACTGATCGGATTTATCAAGTCTTAGAAAAATGCCGCGGTACGATAATGTTAAATTCAAACGCTGATTTGCTTTACAATTATAATTGTTTAAATCATCTCTCTTGTCCCATTTGAAATTACATTTACAGTTTGGCATGCAAAGCAGCACTTTCACTCAATAGCCACAGCTGCTCTTGGGCTTTGCTAGGTGGACAGTAACACAGAAAGTGATGATTCAGCATTTGGTCCTGACCTTGGTGAATAGGAAAGTTAGAGCTGACAAAGATTAGCCTCAGTTACCTTTTGTCTTTTTTGAAATTCTATAAAAAATAAATTCGCAATGAAAAACAACTGAAAATTCTGTTGTGGCCACCCCTCCCCTATCCCCTACCATTTGTCCATTTTCATTAAATATTACTTAGCAAATGGTAAACGCCATAGCGTGTGAGTTATGGATGCACGCGGGAGGTTGCTAGGCACGAAAGAAGCGTATTGAGCTACATCACAAAGCATGCGCTTTGCCTTAGTTACTGAGTACGTCGCCAGCATATACCCATGGGCAAATAGTAGACACTGAATTAACCAATCAGAGCGCGCGCTTTGCTTTAGTTATGTTACAATTTACTTTTTAAAGAGAATTTGAGTGAACTCCAGCCTTGCCTTGGAAACTGATACTTGGTTTCCAGAGACGCTGGAGACAACGTTTCTGAGTGTTCCTTTTTAAAATTCTGGGGAGAGCCCAGACCCCCTAGTAGCTCGCGCTTTAAGCGCTCGAAAGGCGCCTTGCGGCGCGCCAAAAATGTCACGTCCGGTGCTTTCACGAACATGTCCGCTACGTTACAAAACTGTTGAAATCCCTACCCCCATTGCTGTCGATAAGGGCTGGGAAGTGACAAATTATTCAAGGTACTTTTTCATTGTTTTGTGGAAACAATATACCTTTTAATTACTCGCGATATATGTCACGAATCACCTTTAAGGTGGCCGAACACAGTTTTGGCGCGCGCTCTTGCTAACGCGATTCAGCGCGCGCACAATGCAAGTATTGCATAAAAACAAACATGGCATTAATAGAGCGATCATTTTATTGCTGGTTTTCAGTGTCACGCCATTCAAAATAGATCAAAATAAAAAATCAAAACCGTTCAATAGAGTAAGTCCAGAATCTGAAAATAGAAAGAAGGTACATATGCAAAGACTCTCGCCAAGATTCAGGTCACAGCAATTTTTCTCATGGAAGATATGCGAAGAAACGTTTTCCCTAAATTTATAGAGATTTGTATGGAGACGCCATGCTGGTGCCCATGTACATGGGCAGCAACATGGCGGCCGGAAACCAGCAGAAACATCTGTCACTGAGTTTTTCTACGAAAGAGTGAATTTATCTCTCGAATAACTCAAAAACGTAACAATAGTACTTTATTCTAATACAAGAACTGTTCAGATAGCCGAATTCCCCGAAATAAGTCGCCTTTTAAACCAACGTAACAGCTCTCTCGCCCGTCATGTAAATGTCACGTCACGCAAAAGCTTAGAAATTCAAGCGTAGTCTATCACTAAACCAAGAACCCATTCGGAGTGAAAATATGTATGAATATTAGTTTTTAGCTGCTCTTATACAGCATGAAAGTAAAATTTTAGGAGGATCAATATTTCTGAAGTTTGAAATTTAGTGAAAACCAGCAATTTGCTCAATGTCTGCGCCATCTGTACTTTTTTTTCTTCACAAACGAACACGATGTATTGAATTGATGGTTTTACTCTTTTATTACAAAGGTATGTTAGAAAGGTAACGATGCAAAGAACTCAGCTCTGCTATTTCTTTGTTGCTAAAAGAACCCAGTTAAATGCAGCGCATGTGTAGTAAGTCGAAAAAAGTGCGATTGAGTGAAAAATTGACTTCTCGGAGGCGCTTATTTCTCGAGAAACACTCATTAGAATTTCACAAAATTTGGCACGAAAATACTTTAGGAAATAAGTAACTGGAGGATTGAAAAAAAAATTGAACTTTAACAAAGGATATTCAAGATATGCCAGTGAACCTTCAAAGAGGGATAATTAAAGATTTGTTTGTTAAATTATTATTAAAATAGCGCTAACTTGCGAGTATCGTTACAAGCTTGTTGCATGCAAATTATAAAGAAAATCTCAGTAGCGACTAGATTTTCTGCAAATAAACAAAACCGATTTTAAACACCTGTTTATATTTGATCATGTTGCCATGGCAACGGTACATACGTCAGCTTAATTATCAAAAAGTTGAAGTTTGTGTATTTAACTTGCTTGCTGCCATTTTTGGTGACCAAAGGATCAAGGGTTTTAGAGAAAAATGTAAATGAAACAGAGGTATCAAAAACTGTGTTCAGCCACCTTAAACTCAGCGGGATGCGAGGCAAGTTAAAAATTCGGGCGGGATGTGGAATGCGGGACGCGGAACAAAGGATGAAAAACACGTTGTCGTAAGCAGCAGTGGTACACATTTTTGACCAAGAAATGCGAGAGAAATTTGAAATTTAGGGGCGGGAAGCGGGAGAAAAAAACAGACAATCGCTCCTATTCAGTGACTTGACACATTTTGATCTACCTTGGAAAGTCTAATGAGGCACGAGACACGAATATTTTTAACATTTTTTAACAATGAAAGTTCCTTTTTCTAAGAAATGATAATCTGAATTTCCAAGAGTTCTATTACCCTCAAGGAATTAAATTAACTGATTAAGGCTATGCAAATACCCACCACCCTATTAAGGCACCTCAATTACTCTTTAACTCTTAAGGTGGCTGAACACAGTTTTTGATACCTCTGTTTCATTTACCTTTGCTTCTAAAACCCTTGATCCTTTGGTCGCCAAAAATGGCAGCAAGCAAGTTAACAACACAAACTTCAACTTTTTGATAATTAAGCTGTCGTATGTGCTGTTACCATGGCAACATGATTAATTATAAACAGGCGTTTAAAATCGGTTTTGGTTATTTGCAGAAAATCTAGTCATTAGATTTTCTTTATAATTTGCATGCAACAAGCTTGTAACGATACTCACATGTTAGCGCTATTTTAATAATAATTTAACAAACAGATCTTTAATTATCCCTCGTTGAAGGTTCACTGGCATATCTTGAATTTCCTTTGTTAAATTTTAATTTTTTTTTAATCCTCCAGTTATTTATTTCCTAAAGTATTTTCGCTCTAAATTTCGTGAAATTCTAATGAGTGGTTCTCGAGAAATAGGCGTATCTCCGAAAGTCAATTTTTCACTCAATCGCAATTTTTTCGACTTACTACGCATGCGCTGCATTTAACTGGGTTCCTTCGGTAACAAACAAAAGCTGGAAATTGCTGGGTTCTTTGCATCGTTACCTTTTCTAACGTATCTTTGTAATGAAAGACTAAAGCCATCAATACACTGCTTTCAATTATAGAGAAAAATAACACAGATAGTGCGAGTGTTGAGTAAATAAAATGATCGCTCTATTAACGGCTTGTTTGTTTGTTGAAATCCTTGTGCACGTGCTGAATTGCATCAGCAAAAGCGCGCGCGAAAACTGTGTTCGGCCACCTTAAATTGACGGTCTCAAGAAAAGATTAACACAGCAAGTAAATAAAGAAATTAATAAATAAAAAGTACAAAAACTAAATACTAAGTAAAAATATAAAATCAAATCTGTTTCTAGATGTGTAGTGCAAACGACTTTTTTTTTCTTTTGCAGTTCCATCCTGGTTTTTAATACTGTTCTCACAATCAATAAAGAAACTCTGTTCTTGTAAAGAACAAAGGGCTTAGGTTCGTCAGTTTGCCTTCTAACACCCACCCCTCCCCTTCACTTTATTGAATGACAGAGAAGAAACTGGGTCTTATTCTTTATTTCATTTAAATTTCAAGATGGCGACAAAACGGCGTGATAACAATAGCTACAAAACATAGAAAAACTTCACGTACAGGTTTTTACTGTGAGGTCAACGCCATTTAGTTTCCTTAATTTTTGTAGCCAGTATAGCGGAAAGTGGAACAACTCTTTTGATTAAGCAGATCTCGTTGTTTTCTAATTTGGACTGGTTTCTTATAGACGTAAGATGTTGTGTTAACTAAAACCTCCAATATGAAGTGTTTTGCAGAAGATCAGAGTTAAGCTTAGGAACATGCAGCCAACTTGAATTGGAACGTCTACAAGCTTTCTGTCTAGCTTTAAATAATCAGCTTATTTAGCGGCATAATTTCGTTTTCATTGTATTTTTTACGTTGAAATGAAGACTTAAAAGTTGTACGGGAGTAACAGAAACGAAAGTATCGGATCATGCCTGTCTCAGTGGTGCAGTCAATACAATCAGTCAATATCCTCTGTGTTCACCTCCCCCTTCCCTGGCAATACTGCAGATTAACTATCCAATGGCAATAATAACCTCTTATTATATGGTAAGATAGTCCTGAGGTAAATTCGAGATTTCTGATTGGTTCTTTCTTGGTCGGGATTTTGCCATACGGGCCATTTCTATGGAAACGGTCATAAACTCTGTATTTTTTTTTTCGAAAGCCGGCAAAATCAAAACTTGCAATCAAAACTACGAAAAGAAAACATATAAATACTCTCATTCTTTGCAAAGAAACTACCTAAAAGATTGATATTTTACGGAGCTTACAATAAGAACGAGGAAGACGAATATTTACGAGGTTAATGTTTTTTTTCCCGTAGATCTGGAAACGCCTAATGTAAAGACTGAATCAGGCATCGGCGAAAGTCAGGAGGCCATAGACGATTTTATGAGAAGCCAAAAAGTGCAAACACAAATAAGAAGCTGATTGTAAGGTAACGGTATGACAAGTGAAAGAGTTAAAATCCTGCCTGCGAAGGTGCTTGATCACTTCTTGTACATTGAATTTTTTTTATGAACAAACGCAGGAAGCGCGGATAAGAGTACAAGCTAGCAGCAATTTCCAATTTCCAGCGCATAATTGTTCAAAATGACAAGAAGCTTCGAACTGTTATTGAGGGAGACGAGGAGGATTGACTTTAAGACTCGGTCGTTTAATACGGACCGAGCGCAGCGAGCTCCGTACTGCCACGACCTCGAGCGCGAGGGCCGTACAATGTTAAAATACTTGGTAGAATATTGTATTCATCAACTTTGGAGGATTCAGCTTAACTAGAAGATGCTCAGTGTTTTTTTTCTTTTTAATTTTCCATGCATTTGTCCGTAAAATTTGGCTGGTTAGATAGACGTCTAGACGTGGACAAAATACAGACAAATGTGTATAAAATCTAACTTAGCGTCTTAGCGTCTTAGAATCTTCTTCTCAGTATATCTAACAATTCACAAATTGTGTGAAATTCAATTTTGGAAAGAGTTATTTGCCATCGGATTCTCGTACAAACACTGTAATATCCAACTGCCTTGTCTACTCCGGCGTCAAGACGGTTCGACAATCATGAACTACCAGCCTACAGTCAAAGCAGCATGAGAGAGGCTTATGCAGAGTCTGAGAGAGGCCCTTGAATGTCGATATGGATAAAGAAAAGTCTTATAAGACCAGACTGCAAACCAGGGGTTAAAAACGTGGACTGCATACTTTTTTTATAATATATATCATATTCCCATTTTCATTTTCATGGCAGGACTTTACTCTCCGACTAAGGAAATCGGGATACAATATACAATATTCTACAGTGTGCATTTTTATTTTTTTATCCTCTGTCTCCATTTTGCCTTTTAACCACCGTTGTGCAGTAGCCAGTTTAAGTTCTTGTTTGTGAAAGTTTTCATTTCGATCTTTGTGGATGATATATCTGTTCTGTTTGCCACGTCTGTTACAGAATATGGCATGTGAAAAGGTTTTAGTTTTGTGAACGAACACTCCGTGGACGATCTCCAGGTCGCAGATATTTCAAGGTCAAATGGATTGATCATTTTTTCGGTTGATTCTTCAATATCATCTTCAATTATAATATTTTCTTGTACATGTTAGCTATTTTGTGACTAAGTTACCCGTTTCTTTGGGTTACTGATCGCGTAAAAAAGGCAATTTTACAAGACGAATAGTCAAAATTTTGCTCCACATATTTCCGCACCCGAGAGCGATGACTGTAATACGTAAGTACACTTAATGCAAGATTTTTCGGTCATAATTAGAATCTATTTACCTCTCAAGAGAGAACAATGGTAATTACTCCTTGAGATCCAAATACAACACCGTTTAAAGCTGGAATGATTGGACACATCTGCCTTAAAATTTTGTTTCGGCGAGAGACGACGACGCCATTTTCGAAAATTTTGTGCATTTGCGCACTTCTTCGCTGTGACGTCATAATGGCCATGATCATGGGATCGGCCAAATCTGGCTTGTTCACTTCTCCCTCCTGGGAAGGAGGAACTAATACGCGTGCGAGCCTGACCACGACCAACGATGCCGCGAGCTGCTAGTAGCGCAGGCACCGGAAGAAGGCTACTCGCGGCCCCTCGTTGCTCGCACGTCACGCTCACAGACACGGCCGCACGCTTACTTGTTTTGCGTTCTTCCACACGGTTTTGGAGGAAAATAGAGATTGTTCCCAGTCTAACAAACGTCATAAAGTTTTGGTTATCAGTAATACTATAGAAAGCGTTCATTGATAAGGCATACGTGGGGTCACACACACGAGGAATGTGTTAAATACGGACCGAAACTACAATGAGCGACAAAACTAGTCGAGACACTTTTAGGAAAAGACGATTTTCAATGCTTAAGCATCTGTTCTATTTTATTTGCATCCAACGTTAAATCTCTGATACCCCCAGCCCCCCAATTCAATGTTGTGTAGACGCTGTGGTCTGTGCAGTCGAAGAACTAGAAAAATCAACATTGTTTTGGGGGAAAGGGGGGGGGGGGGGGGGGGAAATGTTTCCAAGACGCAGGAAATCGAATTTTACCTGCAAGCGTCTCAACACTTTTGGCGCTCATTGTAGACATACGTAACTTTAGAGCTTCGCTTTTAGACTTGGCTAAATCTATATATTACACCTGGGTCCGACAGAGGAATTGTGAGAGGGAAGTGTCCTGCCCTAGAACACATCACAAAATACGGAATAATTGTTATATAGAAATTGCAGTTATGGTATGATATTCAAAGGACAGGTTACTTTTCTTGCGATCATTGATAATGATGAAACAAAGAAATAATCTCATTTACATCCGAAGGGGGCACTCTATGGATCTCGAAAAGTAGTATCGAATGGTCTTTTCGAGTTTTTGCGAGCATGCAAGCAGTGCGTTAAGTTTTGCGAGTAGGAGCAGTGATAAAATTCAGTTGCATTGAGAGCAGCGAACAGTTTGTAAATTCTCTGGTAGCCGGAATCTCTTTACAGTCCCGGTTTTATTAAAAACAAATTTTGTTTTGCGCCGAGTAATCTTGCTGACACCTAGCGCAAAGCAGGTTAAT
>JAHPZR010023021.1:0-65799 GCA_019787425.1 Platygyra sinensis | reverse complement strand
CATGTATTGCTGTGAAACAAAAAAAAAAAAAGAAAAAAAAAACACTTACCTTGCGCGGGACACTAATTCGCTGATATTGTTCAGAAAGTCACAAGTCCGAATAATACGTGAACAATAGAAACGTTGACAAGAAAGCAGAAAAAAATTACACTAACATTACATCAAACCGCGCGCGCTACCTTTATACGCACTGCCGTTTCTTTATAACATGACGTCTGCGGAAAAAAGGTTATAGCACCCAAGCTGTTGTCGCCGCATATACACATATAATTTCAAGTTCTTTTGGTAGATGACGAATTCCTGTTAGTGATCCTCAAGTTTATTAGCTCGTTTGTTGAGACAGAGCGTTCAGGATACCGCGAAGTCGCTGTGGAATACTCTTCCAAAAAAACATTATTACAATTATTGTTAACTTATTAGCCAGTTTTTAGATAAGTATTTAGTATTTAGTAATAAGTATTTAGTGTAGGCGAATCGACTCAGACCGTGTAGGCGAAACGACTTTGGTCGTGTAGGCGAAACGACCTCGATGTAGGCGAATCGACCTGTAGGCGAAACGACTTGTAGCCGAAACGACCGGTTTACCATTCTGAAATCAACACCTTATTATCTTTAAAGACTTTCTGCAACGCTAATTACCTCACCGGAAATTAATTTGCTGTTTTAACCTTCTAGTATACCTGTTATCAATAAACTTTCGCATTGCTTTTACTTCTGACAAAACCATTATCGATTTTTAATTAATCACAAACAGTCTTTCTTTGACAGAAAATATAAAACAGCTCATTTGTGAAAGTTCATATGTTTCAGCACTCATACAGTGTTCTGATAGTGCTCATTCAATTCACTTCACGACTGGCAAAAGTCCAGCCTTAACTGCGCTAACGAATAAGTAAATTTTAAGTAGACCTTTGTCCTAACGTGTGTGCGACTTGACTGTCGATCTTAACTTTTATGTATATATGGACGATATGTTGTTATTATGAGTTTGCCCGAGAGCGCAAATTTCTGCGATACTGTAAAAACCCACAAAAAAGAACATGTGTTGTGGGGGTTCAGGCCGATGTTGTTCTTATATATGGCCAGCGGTAACACCCCAACTATAAATATCTCTCAACGCAGGAATGTTGAGATGGCCAAGTTCGCCTTGAAATCCGAAGTTCGAACCCTAGTCGGCGCGCATTGCCTTGTCGTATTTAATGCCGGTTTCTGTTTAATTTGCTGGCAATAAATGTAAATTGAGTGATTTTCTACTTTAGCTGCACCTCCCTTAACCTAAATCACAGACATTTTATGGGCCTGTTTTAACCATGTTTATTGCATTGCTGTTACTCGTTATTGTCATTAAAACGCAAATTGAGGGATTATTTCCAGGGGAATTTTAAAGGAAACCTGTGTACAACGGTCACCCTGTATATAATGGTCATCTGGCCATTTCCCAAGGGTGACCGTTTATGTACAGGTTTGACTGTATTTTGCTAGTTTGAATTTTGCAAAAAAAAAAAAATACAGCAAGACAGGTCGACTAAGACTATTTACTAGCTTTGTATGTAAATCTCCCTTTCCAGCTCACTTGAAATTCCTAAAACATTTACTCATGTATTTGTTGTCTTTGAAAATCACTTAGATGGAGTATTGGGGACTGGAAGGCAAGGTGAGAATCAGCAACAAACTCGACCCACTAAAGGCACCTGGTCAAAATCACAGCCAGACCACACTGAAGAGGTGAAAGCTCTCACCACTGGACTATTCCTTGTCATGTTTAAATGCCCCCTCCCCCTCCACTGCATGCTGAATTTCTGATATCAGCATAACTTATCTGGCTAATGTGATTGGTTCTTACTGTGTCCAGGAGAAATTAACTGGATGGATGGCTTAATTAAGTCAGATAAGAACTTACCGAAGGATATTCACTCTTGACTGGAAGGATAGCTTTGAATGTTTGTGGCTCCTCGGCAGGCATTGGGCATGTGATTCCATGATCTTTACATACGTCAGGGTTAGGAATAGGGAAAGGTACTGGTACTCCATCAATTATTCCATGAACAACAGTCTTTCCTGATGTGATGTTTTTGTCTGCAACCATTCAGGCAGTGTAAGCAATTTATAATTTTCTCACACTTAGTACTTCTGGGAATGCATAACATGTCAGTATGAGTTTTTCTTTTTAGGTAGAAGTAGAAAACAAGGTCATTGTAGTCTGATTAAAAGTCTTACCAAAGCCTTATCAGAAAAAAAGTTTCTTTTATATTGATTCTATCATTATTTTTCTACTGCATAGCTTCTTGAGAGAACCTGAAATTTTAAATATTAATTTTAAATTCAAAATTTTCACAGCACAAGGCAAGTGCTTTGGTTTATTCCAGTCGACCAACTGTATAACTCTGAATGCACTTGTTTCACTGTTAAATCAACCTGAAGTTTCCACTCTAAAATCTGGCAGCACAAACAGTCTTTTGATCGACCAGGAATATATTCTTGGAAACAGGTCATTTTGCCCCAAGTCCAATTCACCCAAGTCAAAGTCGTTTCGCACCAACTTAAAGTCGTTTCTCCCCAACTTTAAAGTTGTTTCGTTTAAAGTAATTTGTGATGTACTTACAAATTACTAGAGGAGTAAAATGTCACCTTTGTAAGATGAGGTTGTTGGTGACGTTTAAAATTGTTCATTTCGCTCTCTGCAATCTCTCTTCCCGCCGCGCGCCATGTTGATGACGTGCTGGTTGATCGATGGCCAATCGTATTTGTTAAACTTATTAAACCTTTTATCTGTAGAGCATCAAATGCCATTAAACCTTTTAATTCAACATTTGCGTAGTTTGAAGAGCCAGTGAGTCTAAATGGATTTGTTTGATTACATGTGTAGATCAGGGCCAGGTTGTTCGAAAGCCAGTTAACGTTAACCCAGGGTTAAACATTAAACTCAATAGACCTTCCACGGCTTTTACCTTTAGACCGTTAATACAGTCTCAACAGTGCTTGTTTTGTTCAAGTTAAACGCCCCATTGGGGAGGTAACAATAAAGTATGCATGTATGTATGTATTGATCGATTGATTTCTAAAATGCATAAAAATACTTTGGACGAACTAACTTTTGGTCCAGGCGAAATGACTTACTTGGTATAGACGTGCAATTACAATTACAAATTACAATTACTTTTAGTTGGGTGAAACGACTTGGGGCAAAACACACCTCGGACGAAATGACCGTAATTCATATTCTTCTGTCATTTGAAAGATGCAAGGAAAACAAATCACACATGCAATGTCTTCTGGGTAGCTGCTGTGAAATTTAGTCATTGTTCGACTTAGGAGATCGACAGCCCTGTTCACATTTCATGACTGTTTGCCTATGGCAACCTAGTAAAAAGTCAAATAGTGTAACTCACCATCTAAGACTGTACAATTATTAAGCTGTTCAAAATGCATGTACATGTTACATTTAACTTTCTTGAAATGAATTACTGGCACAAAGTACATTAAGTACCAACTTCTGCACTATTTTGCACACTCAGATTTGTTGTCAGTAATGTACTTTCAGTTCTGGTTCTAAGACATACTCCCCGAGGTATTTCAGTCTATCAAGTTAACTTTCCTTACTAATTAAAAGTAATTAGCATGACAAGTACTTTAGCTGTCCTCCAAAATGGCAACGAGTAACATGAGTGACAGTAAAGTACTTACTTGGTATAAAACTGGATTTCAATGCTCTCATTAGTTCCTTTCTTCAGTTCACATGGTTCCGCTACACAAGGGCTGGCATCCACAAATACAATTTTTGCTTCACTCCCTAATTAAAATAATTTTAAAAAATCAAATCCTGATTAAATCACACACATGATCCCCAGTTCAGGAACACAAACTTACAGTAAAAGCAATAAGGCTTTCCATCACCAATGCAATAGCAATTTTGATGGCATCGAAAATGGCAAAGGCTGACTAGGGTCCTTTAATATTATTGTTTAGTTTCTGAACAAGCAAGACATCAAGTTTAAAAATAAGTGGCATCAACATCAGACACTGACAAGTTTGTACATGTTATGTTTGTATGTATATTAATATTGCTAGTGGGGTACATTTTTTGTGGACAAATGTTTTGCAGAGACTTGCTTTGCAGGAACATTGTGTAAGTGGTAGTGCTGTGCTGAATTTTTTGACATCCTGTGCTAGTTTTTTAGCATATGAGGTTTACTCTCCTTTCTTAGGGAGTAGGGGTAATTTGTGTCAGCGAACTGGGGATCATGTGTGTGATTTAATCAGGATTTGATTTTTTAAAATTATTTTAATTAGGGAGTGAAGCAAAAATTGTATTTGTGGATGCCAGCCCTTGTGTAGCGGAACCATGTGAACTGAAGAAAGGAACTAATGAGAGCATTGAAATCCAGTTTTATACCAAGTAAGTACTTTACTGTCACTCATGTTACTCGTTGCCATTTTGGAGGACAGCTAAAGTACTTGTCATGCTAATTACTTTTAATTAGTAAGGAAAGTTAACTTGATAGACTGAAATACCTCGGGGAGTATGTCTTAGAACCAGAACTGAAAGTACATTACTGACAACAAATCTGAGTGTGCAAAATAGTGCAGAAGTTGGTACTTAATGTACTTTGTGCCAGTAATTCATTTCAAGAAAGTTAAATGTAACATGTACATGCATTTTGAACAGCTTAATAATTGTACAGTCTTAGATGGTGAGTTACACTATTTGACTTTTTACTAGGTTGCCATAGGCAAACAGTCATGAAATGTGAACAGGGCTGTCGATCTCCTAAGTCGAACAATGACTAAATTTCACAGCAGCTACCCAGAAGACATTGCATGTGTGATTTGTTTTCCTTGCATCTTTCAAATGACAGAAGAATATGAATTACGGTCATTTCGTCCGAGGTGTGTTTTGCCCCAAGTCGTTTCACCCAACTAAAAGTAATTGTAATTTGTAATTGTAATTGCACGTCTATACCAAGTAAGTCATTTCGCCTGGACCAAAAGTTAGTTCGTCCAAAGTATTTTTATGCATTTTAGAAATCAATCGATCAATACATACATACATGCATACTTTATTGTTACCTCCCCAATGGGGCGTTTAACTTGAACAAAACAAGCACTGTTGAGACTGTATTAACGGTCTAAAGGTAAAAGCCGTGGAAGGTCTATTGAGTTTAATGTTTAACCCTGGGTTAACGTTAACTGGCTTTCGAACAACCTGGCCCTGATCTACACATGTAATCAAACAAATCCATTTAGACTCACTGGCTCTTCAACTACGCAAATGTTGAATTAAAAGGTTTAATGGCATTTGATGCTCTACAGATAAAAGGTTTAATAAGTTTAACAAATACGATTGGCCATCGATCAACCAGCACGTCATCAACATGGCGCGGGCGGGAAGAGAGATTGCAGAGAGCGAAATGAACAATTTTAAACGTCACCAACAACCTCATCTTACAAAGGTGACATTTTACTCCTCTAGTAATTTGTAAGTACATCACAAATTACTTTAAACGAAACAACTTTAAAGTTGGGGAGAAACGACTTTAAGTTGGTGCGAAACGACTTTGACTTGGGTGAATTGGACTTGGGGCAAAATGACCTGTTTCCAAGAATATATTCCTGGTCGATCAAAAGACTGTTTGTGCTGCCAGATTTTAGAGTGGAAACTTCAGGTTGATTTAACAGTGAAACAAGTGCATTCAGAGTTATACAGTTGGTCGACTGGAATAAACCAAAGCACTTGCCTTGTGCTGTGAAAATTTTGAATTTAAAATTAATATTTAAAATTTCAGGTTCTCTCAAGAAGCTATGCAGTAGAAAAATAATGATAGAATCAATATAAAAGAAACTTTTTTTCTGATAAGGCTTTGGTAAGACTTTTAATCAGACTACAATGACCTTGTTTTCTACTTCTACCTAAAAAGAAAAACTCATACTGACATGTTATGCATTCCCAGAAGTACTAAGTGTGAGAAATTATAAATTGCTTACACTGCCTGAATGGTTGCAGACAAAAACATCACATCAGGAAAGACTGTTTGTTCATGGAATAATTGATGGAGTACCAGTACCTTTCCCTATTCCTAACCCTGACGTATGTAAAGATCATGGAATCACATGCCCAATGCCTGCCGAGGAGCCACAAACATTCAAAGCTATCCTTCCAGTCAAGAGTGAATATCCTTCGGTAAGTTCTTATCTGACTTAATTAAGCCATCCATCCAGTTAATTTCTCCTGGACACAGTAAGAACCAATCACATTAGCCAGATAAGTTATGCTGATATCAGAAATTCAGCATGCAGTGGAGGGGGAGGGGGCATTTAAACATGACAAGGAATAGTCCAGTGGTGAGAGCTTTCACCTCTTCAGTGTGGTCTGGCTGTGATTTTGACCAGGTGCCTTTAGTGGGTCGAGTTTGTTGCTGATTCTCACCTTGCCTTCCAGTCCCCAATACTCCATCTAAGTGATTTTCAAAGACAACAAATACATGAGTAAATGTTTTAGGAATTTCAAGTGAGCTGGAAAGGGAGATTTACATACAAAGCTAGTAAATAGTCTTAGTCGACCTGTCTTGCTGTATTTTTTTTTTTTTGCAAAATTCAAACTAGCAAAATACAGTCAAACCTGTACATAACGGTCACCCTTGGGAAATGGCCAGATGACCATTATATACAGGGTGACCGTTGTACACAGGTTTCCTTTAAAATTCCCCTGGAAATAATCCCTCAATTTGCGTTTTAATGACAATAACGAGTAACAGCAATGCAATAAACATGGTTAAAACAGGCCCATAAAATGTCTGTGATTTAGGTTAAGGGAGGTGCAGCTAAAGTAGAAAATCACTCAATTTACATTTATTGCCAGCAAATTAAACAGAAACCGGCATTAAATACGACAAGGCAATGCGCGCCGACTAGGGTTCGAACTTCGGATTTCAAGGCGAACTTGGCCATCTCAACATTCCTGCGTTGAGAGATATTTATAGTTGGGGTGTTACCGCTGGCCATATATAAGAACAACATCGGCCTGAACCCCCACAACACATGTTCTTTTTTGTGGGTTTTTTACAGTATCGCAGAAATTTGCGCTCTCGGGCAAACTCATAATAACAACATATCGTCCATATATACATAAAAGTTAAGATCGACAGTCAAGTCGCACACACGTTAGGACAAAGGTCTACTTAAAATTTACTTATTCGTTAGCGCAGTTAAGGCTGGACTTTTGCCAGTCGTGAAGTGAATTGAATGAGCACTATCAGAACACTGTATGAGTGCTGAAACATATGAACTTTCACAAATGAGCTGTTTTATATTTTCTGTCAAAGAAAGACTGTTTGTGATTAATTAAAAATCGATAATGGTTTTGTCAGAAGTAAAAGCAATGCGAAAGTTTATTGATAACAGGTATACTAGAAGGTTAAAACAGCAAATTAATTTCCGGTGAGGTAATTAGCGTTGCAGAAAGTCTTTAAAGATAATAAGGTGTTGATTTCAGAATGGTAACCGGTCGTTTCGGCTACAAGTCGTTTCGCCTACAGGTCGATTCGCCTACATCGAGGTCGTTTCGCCTACACGACCAAAGTCGTTTCGCCTACACGGTCTGAGTCGATTCGCCTACACTAAATACTTATTACTAAATACTAAATACTTATCTAAAAACTGGCTAATAAGTTAACAATAATTGTAATAATGTTTTTTTGGAAGAGTATTCCACAGCGACTTCGCGGTATCCTGAACGCTCTGTCTCAACAAACGAGCTAATAAACTTGAGGATCACTAACAGGAATTCGTCATCTACCAAAAGAACTTGAAATTATATGTGTATATGCGGCGACAACAGCTTGGGTGCTATAACCTTTTTTCCGCAGACGTCATGTTATAAAGAAACGGCAGTGCGTATAAAGGTAGCGCGCGCGGTTTGATGTAATGTTAGTGTAATTTTTTTCTGCTTTCTTGTCAACGTTTCTATTGTTCACGTATTATTCGGACTTGTGACTTTCTGAACAATATCAGCGAATTAGTGTCCCGCGCAAGGTAAGTGTTTTTTTTTTTCTTTTTTTTTTTTGTGTTCACAGCAATACATGTAAGTAAATTATTTTATCAACACTAGAATCAACCAATCATACGGTACGGTCAAATACGACTCCTCAGCTAACTGCAGGCAGTGATGTTCATCCATCTTCACAAAATATTTCGACTTATAAGTGTAGGCGAAACGACTTGAATGTAGACGAATCGACTCAGATCGTGTAGGCGAAACGACCTCGATGTAGGCGAATCGACTTGTAGGCGAAACAACTTGTAGGCGAAACGACTGACATCAGATAGAAACGATAACAATCTGTTTGTGGCTAGTTCTAAAACAGGGAACGGAGGAATGGGGGAACGGGGAATGGGGGAACGGAGAATGGGGGAACGGGGAATGGGGGAACGGGGAATGGGGAAACGGGGAATGGGGGAACGGGGAATGGGGGAATGGGGGAACGGGGAACGGGGAACGGGCAATCTCTAAAAGGGGAATCTCTAAAATGGGGAATCTCTAAAAGGGGGAATCTCTAAAAGGGGGAATCCCTAAAATGGGGAATCTCTGAAAGGGGGAATCTTCGGCATCTGAGTAATCATCTTCGCACAGTTCCTTGTACAACCCTTGTACAGTCGTCAAACTGACCATCCTGTCTGGGCCGTTATAGTGTGTAGTTACGAGTGTGTTGTATCTTTCCATTATTGCCCTGTTCCTTGGTGTATCTAACTCTCGATACTCGATAGTTACTCGGAAGAACAAGAAGACCTTTTTTATTACTCTAAGACTTACTTTTAGAGGAATACAGCTGCCGCTAAGGGGCACCATATTGGTTTTGTTTCAATTGTTGATTTACGTACAATTTTTGTAAAAAAAAAGAAAAAAAAATTAAAATCACTTAATCGTCAATTACGCGAAATTAAATCCCCTGCAAACACAATTTTTCTCCGCGATCGCGAAATTAAAGACTCGCGAAATGTGCCGCGAAAATAAAGGAGAATAAGGTAGGTTCAAAATGCAGACTGACAAGAAAAACTGCTTTTTTTCGTCAGAAACGTGGTAACATTTGATTTTATAGGTTACTTATTGTCACGCGGTAACCTTGCAGTGCCATCTCCAATGTGTCGTAGATCAAATTGCAGTAGTAGCGTTTCTATTTTATATAATACAGCGATCTCGCAATCAAGTCCGAAAACCCTTTGAAAACTTAAAGCGGTGTAAGAATGAATTGAATGAATTCTTTTTCACTTCATTTAAAGTGCACGTTTCAAGATATAAAAAATCTGAGTACATTCCACAAGAATGCGACGATTATGAGGTGATTGTGTGACAATAGGGCCGCGATAGGTACAAGTTATAAAATCGAATGCTGACACGTTCCTGACGTAAAAAAAAAAAACAGTTTTTCTTGTCAGTCTCCATTTTGTACTCAGTCTGCAGTCTGCATTTTGTACTCCAGCCTTATGTATTATTCGGAAACAAATATGACAATTGGCTAACGAACACTTTGCTAAGTGGTTTCTCATAAACGAACAACAGCAAGTAAAGCCACGAAGGCCTTTCTGTCTCTTACAACACTATCTTTATTGCAACACTTAATGTCTCTGAATAGCTACCTTTGCTCATAACCTGAAGATTGCCTGTAAATGCATCGTCATCATAACTTTGCAAACAACTTTACTGCCCTCACTTTCTCATAATTTCACTACTTCGACATGAATGAGTTGGCTCATAAGAGCACTTTGATTGATATTAAAGGGGCTCAGTCACGTCATCTTGAGTTATTTTGAACATCGAAAAAATAACCGTTAAATTGAAGGAAACCTAAAAATAACACTTTATAAAGATAGAAAAACATCAAAGAGATAATAATAAACCATAAAGGAACAAGGATGGTTAAGGATGGTGAAGATTGACACGGATTGCAAACGACGAATTTGAAAAGTTTAGCTAAGCTTTTCAAACGTGACTGAGCCCCTTTAACGGAGCTCGAAGCTTGATTTCATGTAATATGTCATTGACTTTACTCAGTGTGAAAGAACTTTCTTCATGCCCATAGTACTGAGCAAAGTCTTTCAGCCACTCTGCATGCCCGGCCGACGGGCCATTTCACGCTGCGATACTTTTCATTAGTAAATTTTGTCTGTTTGCTTTCACCGGTTAAAATGCTAACGAATTCGACGAAAGTGAATTCGTTCATCAGGGGATACCATGAATACCAAGCTCTCATGACTGGGAACCAATACTGGGAGATATTTATAAGATTTAATATGTGTGAGCCGACAAATGAGAAGACCTGAGAAGGACGTGAATGCTGTAGCCGTTTGAGACCAAATCCTGATCAAGTCCAGAAAAAAGAGCCGTCGACCTTCCGCATCCAAATATCTAGAACAAAGAATACGAGGTCATAGACCACGTACTTAGTTAATCAGTTACTTAGTTAACCAGGTTTTTGAAATGCTATTTAACGAGCTGAAGATAAAGCTTGTCATTGTTCGTTGATCGTAACCCAATTTCGTGACCGTTATATACATGTACAGGTAAAAGACAATGAAATTGTGGATTCAAGAAGTCTACAGGATGACCTCGTCCGTTATACAGCTGTTTCGAGAAAGGTTGTCCAAAAGAAGCATAAAAGCGTGCGCGACAATGCCGAAAGGCATTATGGTAAACTGTCAGTTTGAGTCAACGAAAACATGACTGCAATGCTGTCGAAAACGTCAGCTAGAAACACATGCTCGCGCTTTGTTACAGTTGTTACTGACATTAATTGAGATAAAAGTGAGTTTCAAAATTCAGTCAAATGAAGGGTTAGGATTCACAGAGAAAGCATGATTCTGACGACTTTAACCGTACTTATTTTATGTCATGCTTTGCAGAGAAAGTGGGAGAAATGTACCAAAAATCGTGGTGCACGTGCAGAGCCATCGCTAATGAACCCTTTGTGTTTGGACGTGTTTTGGTAGCGTGATAGCGAGAGAGAGCTTCATTTTATAAGCCTGTGGGTACTGCCACTTCATCTACGCTATATCCTAAGAACTCTTTCATCCCAATAGCTCGCTACCGTAGGTCTTCACAGGACGGTCGTGGCATCTTCGATTCTGGGCGTTCACTACAAGTTGAATTTACTTTTTTGGATATCTCCCATACTACCTTTCGGCATTGTCGCGCACGCTCTTACCCTTCTTTTGGACAACCTTTCCCGAAACAGCTGTATACAGGTGACCGCTATACTGATCATGTATGCATGTCATCTTAACAGTAAATATAAGGAGCGACTTTTGGGAAGTTGTTCAGTGACCGTTATACACGGGGTGATCGCTATATACAGGGTCGTTATATACAGGTTCGACTGTAAATGAGGTTTTGTTGGTGAGAGTGTAGATATTGCCTTTGTATAAACCTCATGTATGTGCATTATTGTTATTTTTTTCAGTTGGAACTTGATGTCAAATGGGAAATGCAAGACCAGGACGAAAACGATGTCTACTGCTGGGAATTGCCTGTGAAAATTGTCAGCGGGGAAGATGACTTGGTTCAGTGAAATGTGACTTCAGACCTGTTGACTTTTTGCCAGTAATAAACTTAAAAATGTAAAACTTTTTAGTAAAAAGATTTAAATAAACAAGAAGGAAAATGTGCATGGTGATTTGTTTTTAAAACATAACTATAAATTTATTACTAATAAGCCTAGTGCATACAGAACTTTTATACTGATTTCACTGAAGTAGACACGAATGCGATTTATTTGAGGCACATAATTTTTAATTACAGTGAAAAATTAATGCTTTCAGTTTTGCTTTTGCTTAAAGAGGGTCTGGAAGGGTATTTTCGGGACCCGGGATTTGTCCAAATACGGTGCGGGAGTCGGATTGATATCTTGATGGGATCTGGGATTTGACGCAGTTCTCTGTGGGAAGGGATGTGGATTTTTTTTCTCCTGTCTGTCGGGAATTCGGGGAATCGTCACGACCCAAAAAAACGTTACAGCGGCTAAAGTGAAGCGCTAAGCGGTGTCTCCTTTCAAACCAAACTATAGAGTTTGCCTGGTCAATAGTTATCTAATCTGGAACTGTTGGAGAGTATTTTGTTTCAACCAGATGCCAGAAAAATGCGTGTGGTGTAGTAGCATATCAGACGTTCAGTCAATTGTTTACGCTGTTCAATCTCTTCACAGGTTCACATTTACTGTAATCCTGAGGGCTTTTTTCAACAGCTTGACCGCTAGATGGCCCTAAATAAGACGGTAAATAGAGATGCTAGCTCTTCTACAGTAAGAGCTCTGTTCTTGTTTTCTGTGGCAGATCCAGACCTTGAGCTAAGGTTGGTGGGGAGGTTGTTTTGCTTGCCCTAGATCGGCCACTCGGTTTATCTTGTGGCCAACGAGGATACTTGTAGTACTAGTACCAGAACCTCGGCGATCCATAGAGAGAAATTCAATGTTCCGCTAAGCGGCGACAAATCACATCGATCTGTTCAACTTCGTGAAGCACCTAACAACCTTCAATGGTTAGCAGAAATCGCCAAGGTCCCGAGGTCACGATTGCACGCCATGTCGTGCTCTTTCATCTTTTCATAGGACCCCCCCCCCCACCTTCCAATCCGTCATAAAAATTGCAGTCATCATCGGTCGATAGCCGATTAGCGCTAACCCACGATCAGTGTAATCGTACTAATCCACGGAGTAAATTTATCCTTCGATTAAATTGTGTTCCTCGAAGCTCGATTAGCACTAACCAAGGATTAAACCAAGGGTTAAATTTAACCACAGGGGCCCACACAATCTGTCTGGGTAGCTTGAAAGTCTTTCTATAATAAAGAACAGTCAACGGCGAACTCAAATTCATTCAGAATCGCTCAAAAAACCGCTTTTGAGGCAAAAGGACGACTATACACCACAGGTAAGGTAATTCAACGTTTATTTATCGTTGATTTACATACACAGCGATATATGGCTATAGGTGAGGCAAACGGTAAATCTAGTACATTTACTATAACATAACAATCGATTACCCAGACAGATAAAAAAGCAGTCAAACAAATCAAAATGGCGGACTCACACTTTGTTGATTTTGCTTTAATCCCGAGCCTGGTGAGGAAAGAAAATCAATTCAGGCTACCTGATCATTTTTCCGAATTTGATTTTACAATCTCTCACGGACGAGCCATTCCGCATTCGGTTTTCCCGCGCTTTTTCGAGTTTTCACATCACGAACAGACCGCTGTTCGGCGATCCGCAAAATGGTTTATACGACGAGGGCGAAGCAAGAAATTCAACATTAATTTCCGCTCTCAGAGGTAGAAATCGTCGCTTACTAGCCGCTGTAATGTAAAAGGAAAGATCATTGGTGGAATTAAAGGCTTTTTGGCTTCAAAGGCATGGGCGTAGCCAGGATTTTTCAAAGGGGGGGTCACACTGACTCATACAGAGGGTACTCATCAGATTGTCACCTGAATATTGTGGGTTGTTTGCTTACAAAAAGGCTTACAAAGGGGGGGGGGGCATGGGCACCCCAGGACCCCCCCCTGGATACGCCCTTGAAAGGCGACTATTTTATCGGCAAAATATTGTTTTATAAGTTTCGTCGTTTACCGTCCTCTTTGCGACTTTGCTTGTTCTTCAAAAAGTCTCATTCGGCAGATTAAGATAACAAATCTCTGCTTTCGCTTCTTTGTTTAGCTTATAGCTTTTCTCTTTTTTCAGGTTTTTTTACCTTAGCCAAACTTACTTCATTAGTCCATCCGAATAGAGGCTATTCTAGATCTCTAATTTAAAAAGAAGTAAGGCTGCAAAACAGCGTGGAAATTACACCGGTAAGCGTTTTCAAGAGCTGACTGATTTTCCGGCTAATGTATGACTCGGTTAGCTTCCCCCGGGTTTATCTTGCTCAGAATTTTTTTTATCAGAATTCTAAATTTAATTCAAGCATTTCTATTGGTTCTTATAGCAAGCAAATAGAGTTTGAGTTATAAAAAAAGTGGGCTTTCTTTTTCTTTTTATTCAACAACAAGTTCGTATCATTTTGTTGGAGCCGTCATCCTTTCCCTCAGTGCTACACCATTTTCTCCCAGCACAGACCGGTTTTACCGGCATAATCCGAGCTTAAGGTCATTGCACAATAGAGCCTACACTGAGATTTTTCTCAAACTTTGCCAATTGATTGTTTATATTATAGAAAATTGAATTTTGAAATAAAAATGAGGGGACCCCATGTTCGTTTATGAGCAGCAGCGCCTTGTTTATTCCATATAAATCCTTATAATAGCACCATGATTATAATCATGATTGCTTGCTAAATTCACTTTTCTGACGATTGAGTTTTGCTCAACACTGAGAATTGGCCCATATATATTTTACATAGAGAAATTTACTACTCAATTCAAAACAACAAAAAAAATGATAGGTCACCGTAGTCGTTTTCGAGAAAATGACGATTTACTTCTTTGGAGAGGTTCAGCCGTAAAGAAAAAGCCGGCATTTTCTAATGCGCGCGCGCTAATCACGCGTAAAATTAATTAAGGACGTTCGCGCTCCTTATTACTGCGCACGCAAATCCACATGCCACGCCGGTCATGCATCAAGCGCGCGCGCTAAGCACTAAAATGAACAAGATAGGGCAGATAATTGAATAGATGCTGTGTAGCACTTAGAATTACTGTGAAATTAAAAGTTTTGTCCAAAAAGTGCTTATGTTCCTAATATAAAAGGAAACGAGTCGTTTCGGGAATAACCCCTTCGTCAGTCGTCAGTCAGTCAGTCAGTCAGAGAATAACCCCTTCGTAGTTTTTTATCGACTGACGAAGGGGTTATTCCCGAAACGTCTCGTTTCCTTTTATATTAGGCCGGAACATAAGCACTTTTTGGACAAAACTTTTAATTTTAAGATAGGGCAGATGGCCATTTGAATTTAACGATCTTGGACGTTAAGTGACCCCTGTTTTTCTTTTCAGAAACAGATTTAATTTACAATAATCTCCACATCCAAAAATGAACAAAAAATCAATGTGAGAAGTTCTGTCCACGGGACATGGAATCCTGCCATCTTGCGACTGCAAGGCTCGTGAAACTATGGTCGCTAAATGCGACCTGGTTTTTAGAGGAACCTCACCAGTTGACTTCATTCGCTTAATAGGTCTATTTAAACCATATTTGGTAGAGAACACTTCCCTTCAGAGCTCTAATTGCAATATTTTGGGACTTGCAGCCACTGCGGTCTTCGCTAACGAAGCCCGATTTACTCAGATTTAGGTGTTCTTCTGGGCATGTTCTCTCCACAACGAAGTCGGTGACCCCCAAATTCTTTTACATTTCTGACATGGGTAACTCATCATCTTTCAATGGTAAAATTTTCAGAAAAAAAAATCAATGTTAGAAAAATTTCGCGCGAACGTTCTTGATCGAAGGATAGTTAATCGAAGATTAAATCTGTTTTGAGGAACACCATTTTATTCCCCGATTAGTTATCCCGTGAATAAAAAATTTAATCGCGGAATAACCGCTAACTTCGGGTTATTTTAATCGGCTTTCGAACAACCGGGGCCAGGCTTTTGCACATTATATGCTAGCATTATTTCGAGCATTTTGAGGCAAAAGTAATGAGCAAGTATTGCAAAGACGTAAATGTAAAAATTATTTTCTCTCCGTTCAAACTTAGCACTACGTTTATTCCTAAAGATTTTGTTCATGATTCTCTTAAATCACCTATTGTGCGAGCTGTGGAGCTGCATCTTTCGGGACAAAAATTCCCACATTTTTAAACGTCTCAGTGCGTCTAAAGGTTGTAAGGATAAGTGCGATATTGCTTGTTTTAAGATTCTCGATCATGCCTGCACTTATTCTCAACTGAAAACAAACAGTGAAATGAACAGTTAAAATGTGAAGTCAACAAACAAGTTGAGCATATTAGTCTGTCGTTGCGTTTCTAAATTTATCTATTGCTGTTTACAGGTAGTTTTAGTTTACTTTTTGTGGGCTGCGGAACCAAAAAACCGGTTGATGATTGTTTGAAAGCAAGGCCGGCTTTATCAGGCGCGGATCCAGGGGAGGTGAAATGGGTGAATTTTCACCCCCCTTTTCCTGAGCCCCCTTCTTTCTTTCTTTTTTTTTTCTTACCCCTCAAATATTGAAATACTATTTGATTTCTCCGACATTATTACAAAAATTCACCCCCCATTTCAAAATCCTGGATCCGCCCTTGTTTATTGAGTTTTCGGAATCTAGTCAAAACGTTCGCGAAAAAAACTTGCCTTGGTGCAATCAACACAACAAAAGTAACTCTCAAAAATAGAAACAAACGGCAGTGATAAACATATAATGAGCTTACACATTTTTTATTGAGACTTGACGTTTCGTATGTTATTCCAAATACGTTTTCAAAAGTAACCATATTCAACAATTAGATTATGAGCTCGAGATTTCTATGAGGTGATAGTTGATGAGGTCGAAGGCCGAATCAACTATCGCCTCTTAGTATAAATCTACTAGCGTTCTATCACGAATGCCGTTCTCTGATTGGCTACGCTACTATCTATTCTGTGATAGATAGTGAGTAGCGTAACAGTGTGCGCTTGTTAACAAAATGACGGCCGTTTCTTGGCGTTTTCGAAGTGTTGAGAAGAGGATTTAGATTAAGTTTTAAACGACTAGTAGATTTATTCTAAAACAATTAGATTATTCGCTCTCGATTTCTATCGCGCGATAGAAATCTCCAGCTCATAATCTAATTGAAACGGTAATATAGCCAATCAAATTCACGGATTCACAATAGACTACGGTAAATTTATACTAATGGCTGATAGTATAAGAGTAGATCTGCCAATCAGACTGCAGCAATTGCATTAGTATACTAGTAGAATTCTACTAATTATAAATATAACTACAGCACTATTCGGCAAAATTTCCGTCAATGGAGTCAGTAATCGGGGTTACCTGTATACGTTTGTACAAGATACACCTGAGTTTACTTAGATCTACTTATTTCCAAAGTAGAATCAAAGTCCTGCCTTTGTGGAATTGTGACAACCAGATGTTTCACCTGTTCAAGCAAATACATTTGGCGTATATTTCGTCAACAGTAATACCAGTGAAAAAATAATGCCGTGTGGAACTGTTGTATGTTTTACATCAGCTCGGAGCGTAAGGATACAGTAGGTCACAACAGGTCACAGCATGCTACATTTGACATGTTTTCTTTTTCTTCAAATTGAGCAATTGTATTGTCTTCATCAATTGTCTTTGCTCAGGCAAGAGTGCATTGGTTGCTATTTTGGTGGAGAAACAGTGCAAGGTGATATTGGTAAACAAGGTCTCTGTCCCTTCGCGCTATGAAAAACAACAGCAAAGCAAGGTTATACGATCTCTTTGTCTCCAGTTTATTGTTCTACAGCATCTACCTGCTGCATCAGGTAAGCAATTCTTGGATTAGCTGGAAGTTAAGTCCCAATCCGGGGGTGGTCGGGGGAATTGGGTTCACATACGCAACATGCTATCTTCCATGAGGGTGGTAAAGGGTTTAAGAGTGACACGTGATGAGTGCGTGACGTGTGAAAAGTACCCCAACTTTTGGTATAAAACTCGTGATACCTGAACCTGGGCGTCTAGCCCCAGAATATAATAATTTAGTTGGCATCTTACTGTTGACATGGTATTGAGCTAAGTCAAATTTACACTGGAGATTTATGGAGGAAATTTCTGACGATCACTAAGGGGGTACCCCATGATATCTGTGGGAGGAGTGACAAGACAAAAATGAAAGCTCACGCCACAATCATACGTTCCCAATGTGACGCAACTTTCAACCAATGGCTTTGCCGTTCAAGAGTATTGCACTATTTGACAATGAGCCTGCTATAAATCGATCTTTTCCACCCTTAAGTTGCATCGTACTCCGAATTCCCAGTCTGCAGTTCACGTAGATACCCAAGTTTTCAAGATGACAAAGTCTTCGATGCTGTGTGTGGTGGCACTCGCTTTTCTCAGCTTAGGTTCCAGTAAACATATGCAGTTTAAGGACTGTGGTAAGTTTGCTTTCACACGCCGCTTTCTTGCAATTTTTGTCCCAGTGAAAGGCCATTATTATCATGTTACCGCCGGTACTTCAAAACGCCATGAAAGAGCCGTGAAAGAATCGTGGCTTGTTTAAGTCATAGTTATATTTTTGTCTGTTGTATAAAAAGTAAAAGGAAAAAAAATTGCAAAAACAAAATAGCGTTTCTAAGTTTACGACAATCACTGTTTCTTCAATTCGTTTTTTAAAAGATGTTTTGTATGGAGAGCATCGGAATTCAAGGTGAACCGCAGCTTTATTGCACAATGTATTATGCAATTGTATTAATCGAAATTCCACTGCATGTTCCAAAGGTTAGATGAGTTATATACCGTGTGGCACATGATCAATTTTTTTTCGGGAGTTTATCCCTTGTGTCCATGATTTTTATGTATTTTTCGGGAACTAATTTTTATGATAATTGTGAGGCTGTTTTTTCTTGGTGGGTATTAATTTTTGCGATTTTTAGGAAGTCGCATTTAATTTTAATTAGAACATTTGGATTCTTTTGATTACGCTATAGCTGGTAACTACAAGAGACATTGGTAACTATGTTTACGCTGCAAGGCAAACGGTGAAGGAAACAACAGGCAGAGATGTTAACCATGGCAATCAGTGTCACTCTATTATATCTTGCTCTGGTGTCTGATATGCCCTACTGACAGGGCTAGACTTAACACAAGTCGACCTCATGAGTTTCAGGGTAGAATAGCTCAATCTGCGAGGTTTTTAAGCCGCGAATCGACCGAGCGCCGGAGCAGGCGAGCGACGAAGTCGTCCGGCGGGTACTGAATAATTAAAGACAATAAACAAGACCAAGAGACCATCTGAAAGTCTACACTGGCGCCTATGCTATATAGAGGATATTACACGGTGGCGAGAAGATAAATTGTTCCGAAGGCCAGGCGAATGTTCCCGAACATTTTCCGAGAATTTCCGAAGATGTCCGAAGATTGCCGAAGACTTTCGAGGAAGACCCGAAGATGTCTCGATGATACACCAACGAATTTAGAGACAGAGACAAACTTGATATCAGTGAAATCATCGATTTCTTCTTATGTGAGGATATCGTATTGTTTTTATCAATTTGTTACCACTCGGTATACACTGACTTTTATATAATAAGATATGATGTGCAGCCCTATACTCCACTGGGGGCTGGCCGTTAGTAAGGGTACAAATCACAGTGGCACAACACTGAAGCGCGCATTAGATTATTCACGTTTTGTAATAACGTTTCAGAGTTGTCTTGATAACGTCTACCCAAACGGCATGGTGTTTTTGAACATATTTCTAACACGAAGTTTCTGTTTTAATTATTGTTTTAGGAGAAGGAACAGCGACGTCAAAAATTAATTTTGTGGACATCGACCCCTGCGACAAGCAACCATGTTCACTGAAGAAAGGCACGGAGGAGGTCATCCAAGTCGAGTTTACACCAAGTAAGAACTGACAGAATATCGAGGCTGAAATTTGCGAAATAATTTAAAGAATATTTAAAGAATATTTAAGACTAAACTCGAGGCAGGGATTTTGGAAATATAATTTTTTGTGTTAAAAATTTGTAAATACAATACAGTTTATGCTGGCATGTTTCTTGACTAAACCGTATAATATTCCTTTGCCAAATGGCAAATAGAAACATTCGTGATAGTTTGGGAGATCTCGAAAAAGCTGTGGAAACACTCGCACGCGGTTCGTGTTCCCACAGCATTTCTCGTTCTTCCAAATTACCACTCGAGTTTCTAAAACTCGATAGAAACACGGAACGTACTTTCTACTTCTTAAATAAACATGGGTTTTCGACCAATCAGAGAGTAGAGGTTGTAGTAATATTGATTTTTGGATGCTTCATCCATTTTAACTTTTAATAACTACTGTCTGGTTCTTTTGCAGGCAACAACATCACTGCAGCCAAGACCGTAGTCCAAGGACATGTTGGACCTATGTGGCTTCCCTTTCCTGTTGATCAACCTGATGCATGTCATGATCAGGGTATTATCTGCCCAATGACTGCTGGGAAAACATACACATTCAAAACTGTCCTTCCCATCAAGAGTTTATACCCCGACGTAAGTTCCCACCGCTTAACGATTCGTTTTGCTATGGTAGCAACCAAACAAATTGCTATCCTGATTGAAAGGTGGTCTCACTGAACAATCTCAAGAAATAGGCCATTGCAAAAACGTGAGAGGACTGGGAAAGAGCATGGTTGTTTTCTGTTTGTTTTAAAAACTAAGATATTCAAATGACAGATCAACTAAATTTGAAAGTCTTTACCACGAATAGAAGTATTTGAAGGAGGAAAATAGCAAAATGGTAGCTCTTGAAATAACACCCAAAACAGAGAGTTTGTATGGATTGGGCAGACAGGCCTCAAAATTATAAGGGTTTGTATGGAATTAGGACAATTTTCCGCTGAAAACTCTTAACCTTGGTTGGGTAGCTTTGCATTCATAAACATTTCAGTTGAAATGTTTAGATTTTCAATCTAATCAATATAAGAAACTCGCCCCAGTGCTCTCACATTTCTGCAATGGTCTATAAGTTAATTTGACACATTTTATAGGTGCAAATCTGGTCAAAGGTTCAGTTATGACCAGAAGAGGTGGGGAATTTTCACCCGAAATTTCCCCACCAGTGGAAAGAGGAACTTATGAATTCCCCTTCACACCACGACTTCCATAGTAAAATGCAACTTAAGACAAGATGTTTGAGCAGTTACCATAACGAATTTGTAACAAAAGGACATCCATACTGTTAACCCTTTAAGCCCTAAGGGGTCTCGCTTTCTCAGTAAAATCATATGTTGTTAGACAGAGTAAAATCTATGCACCCTCAGTGCACTCTTAGGGTGTAAAGGGTTAACCAGGCATCTGTAAAGCATGATCCAATTGCATTGCTAAATGATAATTAGGATTTAAATTTACATACTTTTTTTCCTTTCAGGTCCAGGTTATTGTGAAATGGGAAATGTATGACCAGGATAACAAAATGGTGTATTGCTGGATGGTCCCTGCTAAAATTGTTAGCAGTAAAATTCTTTTCCAAATGGCCTAAATCTTTTGTGGAAAGGCTTTCATTAAAAGAAATGTGCATGATTTTTTTGGTTGTAGAAAATATTAAATTATTTAATTAGGAACAAAAAGCATTGGTGTTGACTTTGCTTCACAAAAAAGGCCTTGTCCTTATATCAATAATTTACTAGGACTTATTCTGTGTTACTTTAACATAAACTCGCATTTCCTTGCGAACTATGTTGCACCCTCCTTAGAATTAGGTATGACACAGAATTCACTGGGCATCAGAGCTAAACGAAAATTGAATTCAAGCTCACTGTTCAAACAGGCAGCTCATAAAATTTGCTTGCTTGGGGAAAATCTTAGTTTACCTTTCTTTCATTAGTTGGCAGAAATTTTGTCTGGGTTCTTGCCCAAACGAGGATGAAACGTTACTTGTTCCAGACAACTGGACAGCACTTTTTTTGAGCCCAGAGTATGAAGATTTCACTAAGACTTTGGAGCTGCATGGGAAAAATAACAAAGTGTCTGAGACACAAAACTATATTGCTGTGCACATGACTGTGTGTGCGTCATTTCAGTGCCATTCTGCCTTGATCATCATGTGCGATGGGGGACAGGAGCTGGTGTGACGGCAGTTTCACATAATGCACATGTCCAATGACCTGGAAAATAAGCAGGGATATGTTAAACTACGACAAGTATCAGGAAATATTCAGCGCACACTCACACATGTATACCCTTGCAGGGGTCAGTATCATCCTTGTTAGCAGGGTCTCTCCTCTTCCGTCCCTGTCTCACTCCAGGGTACGAGAAGAAGAGTGACCCTGAGAATGAGGTTGGGGTACATGTAAATGCCATTGTCCCTGATGCCTTCTGAAGCTCAAAACTCTAGCAACAAAATTAAATACAAATGTGTTATAGTCTAAGGTGAAATCCTGATTCAAGCATACCTGTAAAAGCCTATCATGCTGTGCTTATCTCTGGTTCCCTCCTCCCCCACCCCACAGATAGGATATGCTGGTTTTACAGGCCACCAAACATTGATTTACCGACACCCATCACTGTAAGAATATTATCCCTGCCCTCCATTCTCCATTCCCCTTTCCCATTTTACACCTGACTTTGCAGCACTGTGAGAGTGGAGATGGGGGCTTTATTTAATGAATCTATACATAACAGTTTACCTTCTGGTGGCTTTTGCATGGGTGGCTTTAGACAATACATGTGGTATCCTCTATCACAGCCATCACAAAACAGCAACTGATCCTACAACACAAAAAAACTGTCATGATCAGGGGATCACTTCACATTCATTTTATCTTAAACTGGTTAGTATCAAATCAAGGCAAACCACAAGTGTTTGGTAAATACATGTAAATAAGCTGCAAAGCCATGAACAAAGATCCCACTTGATTGAATGTCAGATCTCACAAGAGATCTAATCAGCCAAACTTGAAAAGTAAAATAATGATACCGGTAAGTCAAAGACTACTCCAAGGCTGATACAATGTTGCATATTTGAAACAACAAAATTTCGGCTGGCCAGACCAGCCTTCAAAGGCTTAGATGTACCTAACTCATCAAAAGAGCACGCTAAGACTTGAACAGGGCAAGCAAAATTTGAGAGCTACTTATCCCAAAGGCAAGCTTGAATTCAAGTATTTTTCATGCCCTGCACCTTGTTATTTTTTTAAAGCAAAAATTCAAATGCACAGTAAGAGGTCTCACATCATTATCTGAAGTTCCACAAAGGGTGCAAGATTTACATTCAATGCACTGCCATTTGTACTTTTTGACACTTTCTGTCAACTTGCCAGTAAACTGGAGACAGGAAGGATGCCCTAAATAAAACATAAAACAAAAAATTAGTCCACAATACTAGGCAGGTAAACTTGTAAAGAACTTATCCAATTGTGGCTCAAATACTGCAAAACAATGTGTACCTGATCTGCCACAGTCTGCACAGGATAATAGTTCTTCTGGATATCCTGTTGACTTATTCTCGTACACGTCACCCAGACAGAAATCACAATAGTTGTTTGGAGATGAGGAACTCCCTGGCACTTTCTTTGGACGTCCGGGACCTCTCTGCTGTGGAGGGGAGGCAGGAGCCTTTGGGGACTCTGCACGGACATTGGGCACTGGAGTGGATGGGTGAGATATTACAGGCTCCTCGTGGTGTGTAATCGCAGCTGTCTCCTGCTCATGATTGTAATGTGTATAATGGTACTTTAGTCCAGGACCATTCTTGTACCGCCTCCCACAAACTAACAGAATGTTTTAGAATGTTAGAAATAAAAAATACACAGCGGATCACCAATCATGGAATTTAACTGTCCCGATGGCAAAATCTTGATCAAGAAAGAACCAGTTAGAATATCAGTACCCAGATTTACCCCAAGACTACCTTACCATATAATGTGCATGGCCAGAAATTATCCACACTCCCCCCACAGAAGGGATTCGAATTTCCGGGGAAGGGGGTGGGGGGTTGGGGGGTTCAGTAAGGCCCAAAAATGTAAAGAAATGTGTGAAGCTTTATTGGAATTTCCAAAGGGGGTGGAGGGGGGGGGGGTTGGGGTCTTAGAAAAAAAAGACTTAAAGTTGACAAAAGTAATTTTGTATTACTAATAATAACATTATTTTAAGATATTTACACAAGGAACACATGTCACAGACACTGGTCTTCAGTAAGGCTCTTCAAAATCAACAGTATGCTATCATATACTATACACTTTACACTATAATGAAATAAAACTATACTGAGGAATGCTAAAATACACTACAATAAAAGCACCCAAAGGAAGTAGAAAAATTAATAAAAATGACAATGTAATTACTAAATAATATACTTAATAATTAAATTTCCATAATGCAACACTTCAAATATTATTGTCTGGAAGATACTCCAGTCAGTTAAAGCATGAGTAATAATGGTGTTGACGCCAAGAAAATAACAATTTTGTCTACTGACTTACTCTCGCATGCATAAGGTTTTTTCCGCTCTTCTGGATCCATTCTAGCTAACTCTTCCTTGGTGATGTTTCGTACATGCAAAAGGCCAGGAATCTGTGGCATTGTCTTCTGCAGTGAACAAATGTGTGAGACACTAATTTATCACTGATAATCTTATTACAGTGTAGCTTTTAAATTAAACAGTAGCCATATTAAAACATGACATTTCGACAACAACATGTCATCATTAATGATTATAAAGTGCAAATAATTGAAAGTTTGGCAATGTTACATGGAGACTGACGGGTGTTTGAGGTTGGTCTTTCCATCCTAATAAAACCCTCCACTTTTGTTTTCCACTTATTTTTTTTTAATTAATCCAGTAGTTTGAGACTTTCATTTCTACATATGTTACCAATCTTTTAGTACCATTTTTGAGCTGCAGTGAATGGTCAACTTTTTTCCACATTTCTCAACACTTAAAACATTCAAGTTTATCTAGCACAAACTGTCCTAGTTTAAAAAACATGACCGTTTATCGAGTAATGTCCAGGATTGAACGCAGCTACGAAAACTGCGAAATTTACAAAAATTCGCCATACCACTTACAAAATCAACAAAATTTATTCAAAAGGTTGCAGGGAAGCCCTGTCCAAAGTTACGAAAATTGCGAAAATTACGAAATTTACGAAAACTGCGAAATTTACAATAATTCGCAATACCACTTACAAAATCAACGAAATATATTCAAGGGGTTGCAGGGAAGGCCCATCGAAAGTCACGAAAATTACGAAATTTGCGAAAACTGCGAAATTTACGATAATTTACAATACCACGAAATTTGCGAAAACTGCGAAATTCACGATAATTTACAATACCACTTACAAAATCAACGAAATTTATTCAAAGGGTTGCAGGGAAGGCCCATCGAAAGTTACGAAAATTGCGAAAATTACGAAATTTACAAAAACTGCGAAATTTACAATAATTCGCAATACCACTTACAAAATCAACGAAATATATTCAAAGGGTTGCAGGGAAGAACCATCGAAAGTCACGAAAATTACGAAATTTGCGAAAACTGCGAAATTTACGATAATTCACCATACCACTTACAAAATCAACGAAATTTATTCACAGGGTTGCAGGAAGGCCCATCGAAAGTTACGAAAATTGCAAAAATTACGAAATTTACGAAAACTGCGAAATTTACGATAATTCGCAATACCACTTACAAAATCAACGAAATTTATTCACAGGGTTGCAGGAAGGCCCATCGAAAGTTACGAAAATTGCGAAAACTACAAAATTTGCGAAAACTGCGAAATTTACGATAATTCGCAATACCACTTACAAAATCAACGAAATATATTCAAATGGTTGCAGGGAAGGCCCATCGAAAGTCACGGAAATTACGAAATTTGCGAAAACTGCGAAATTTACGATAATTCACCATACCACTTACAAAATCAAGAAATTTATTCACAGGGTTGCAGGAAGGCCCATCGAAAGTTACGAAAATTGCGAAAACTACGAAATTTACGAAAACTGTGAAATTTACGATAATTCGCAATACCACTTACAAAATCAACGAAATTTATTCACAGGGTTGCAGGTAGGCCCATCGAAAGTTACGAAAATTGCGAAAACTACAAAATTTACGAAAACTGTGAAATTTACGATAATTCTCAATACCACTTACAAAATCAACGAAATATAAGAGACCTTAAGCACCGCGACGGGAGGTGGCGACGGGGACGGCACATCCGCGTAAAGGCTGAGGCGAGACCGGCGTCGCGTTTCACTCGCCTAAGCATGTTAAGCAACACTGCGACGGCAACTTAATCCCTCCAGTTTTCAGAAAAGATACCACTTCGACAATACCTTGAAAACAAATCGTCGTTTGCAATAGCTAGAGACGAGCTGCTGGTTGCTTATGACGAGGAAACAATAGACGATGAAGAATTCGTCCTTTTATTGAAGAAAAACGTTTCAAAGAACCCTAGCTTCCCTTACATATAAACACTACGAAGAATATTTGACCTTGAAACCATGGATCCTGTACAATGTAAAGTTGAATTTCGAGTCGAGAAAAATGGTCTTCGTTCTGTGACTTCTGTTGCTGAGGCACTCCTGATCTCCGACACCGCATATTACAGTCAAACTAAGTGAAGCGTACCCCTCAAGATTACATGAATGAACTGATTATTTGAAACTTGAACCGCGCCAGTCGTTTCAAGAAGGCAATAATGAATTGATTATTCGAATATTGAACTCGCTCGCTCGATCCAAGAATACGGCTAATGGGGTTCAATTCGCTGTTGCGACTAGTAGGTTTGAAACCTACTAGTCTTTTCTAGAATGCAATAGTGAATTGATTTTTCGAAAACGGAACCCGTTAGCCGTATTCTTGGATCGAACGAGCGAGTTCAATATTCGAATAATCAATCCATTATTGCATTCTTGAAACGACTAGCGAGTTCAAGTTTCAAATAATCAGTTCATTAGTGCAATCTTGAGGGGTACGCTTCACTTAGTTTGACTGTAAACTGGATCATTGAAAACTAAAGCACAGAGGATATAAATGTAATAGATCTTACCGAGTGGATTTCTTCGAGCGTGCGGTTTTCTGTGAATTTGCCGACTAGCGGCTTGTGCTAGCGCATTTTCCTGCCTCAGGGATGTTCATTGTAGAATTTCTCCTCAAAAAAATTTAACAGCAAACACCAGAAAGGTACTTCTTTATGTGTCGTAAGAAAAACAGCGATAAATCAAAGACAAGGACTAAAAACTTTGCAATGAACTGCGACGTTGTCGGCACTACGTCAAAACAGTGAATGTGGCGTCGTCAACGTGCGTACGACGGCGGATTGCAATCAGTTATTCAGTTTCTGCGCATGACCGAGGCAGAAAATTTGCTTCCGGTATGCCGTCATCGTGGGGTTGAAGGGTGGTAAGGGGCCCTGGTGGAGTGCACTGGGGTCACCAGGTGTACTTCGTAAATGCCGGGAAATGCCCACCGTGTCATAGGCTCTGCCACCAAGTCGGCTGTCGCATGTCCTCGTCATAACCCCGGTAATGCAGTTGAACTGCAGCTGAGCGACAACGGCAAAAGGCGGGTATCCGGCGCCTTTCAAATAACGGGATATTGTGGCTAAGGGAAGGATACCCTGACAGAAAACCCTGGCCCTCCAGGTTGGGGGTTGGGCATGGGGCCAATCACCCCATCCCGTAAAAACAAAGATGATTACGGAAACCGGAAATTGATGTCAAGGACACTCTTTTGAGCGTACCGATAACTACCAAGGAACGAGATCAACGGCCTGCTGTCGTACGGGAGACGACTCCATCATCCTGATGGACAGCAGTATGAGGAATGCAGGTGAAAGCCGAAAGGAAACTTGCATGCGGATGAGGGCGTTGACTCACCCTAAGAAGACAGTGAGAGTAGGTTGTTGGAATGTGCGTACTATGTACAGCGCCGGAAAGACTGCTCAGGTTTGCAGAGAGATGGCAAAGTACAAGGTGGAGATCCTAGGGATCAGTGAGTGTCGATGGACAGGGTCTGGAGAAGTTAGGACACAAACAGGAGAGAATATAATATTCGCCGGCAGAAACGACAACCAACACCAAAGTGGTGTGGCCATTATGATGAGCAAGGAGGCATTTAGGGCCCTGGAGAGCTGGAATCCTGTGAGCGATAGAATAATAACAGCTAGGTTCTACTCCAAGCACATAAAAACAACTGTTATTCAAGTCTATGCACCGACCAATGACGCTGACACCGACGAAAAAGACAGGTTCTATGAATTACTGCAACAGGTGTATGACAGGACACCTCGACATGATATTATAATAACTATGGGCGACTGGAATGCAAAGTTGGGGCACCAAATGGAGGGCGAAAACGGAGTGGTTGGTAAGCACGGTTTAGGAAACGACAGATCTGATAATGGCGAGAGGTTCATAGAGTTTTGTGCGGCCAACAACATGGCCATCACAACGACCATGTTCCCTCACAAAGACATCCATAAGTATACTTGGACCTCTCCAGATGGAAGAACAAGGAATCAAATCGACCATATAGCTGTTAATGGAATATTTAAGAGATCGGTACAGGACGCCAGGGCTTTCAGAGGAGCTGACGTAGGAAGTGATCACAACCTGGTTGTTGGAAATATTCGGTTAAAGCTAAGCCGGGTGGTTAGAAAGCAAGGTGAAACGACTGCACGAAAATATGAGCTGAGCAAGCTAAAGGTGCCTGAGATTAAACAAAGGTTTGTCTTAGAGCTTAAGAACAGATTTAGCTGCTTGGCAGAAACTGAGTCAGATGAAACAGGAAATGATGACACCCAGAGTGCCGAAAGTGTCGAGGTGAAATGGTCGAACATCAAGAAGGCTTTTAGCGATACAGCAAAGTCAGTTCTTGGTCATAGGCAGAGAAAGGGCAAGACTTGGATTAGTGCAACTAGTTGGAGCAACATTGACGAAAGAAGGAAATTGAAGAAGAAGATGGAAGAAACAAGATCGGAAAGGATAAGAGAAAGAAGGAGAATAGAATACAACAAGAAGAGCAAGGAAGTCAAAAGAAGTTTGAGAGCAGATAAGAGGGAATGGGCAAATGCGCTTGCAAGGGAAGCCGAGGAGGCTGCAAGGAATGGTAACCTAAAAGAGGTGTACGAGGTCACGAAGACGTTATGCCGCGACAGGCCACGAAGAATGAATATGGTGAAAGACCAGGATGGAAAGCTATTAACAACAGAAGAGGAGATCAGACATAGGTGGCAAGAACATTTCAACAATGTCCTGAACAGGCCTGAGCCGGTAGCCCCCGCAGTTGTCGACGATAGACAACCAAACGAAATAGATGTCAGCGACGAATGTATCACCCGACAGGAAATAAAGCATGCTCTGAAGAACATGAAGAATGGAAAGGCAGCTGGGATGGACTCAATCACAACAGAGCTATTGAAGGCTGACATAGAGACAACTGCGTGTGCGCTAGAAGACCTATTTCGCGCGGTTTGGGAGTCAGAGGAAATCCCGGAGGACTGGAATTGTGGTCTGATCGTTAAGCTTCCCAAAAAGGGTAATCTTACTGACTGTGGCAACTGGCGTGGAATAACGTTGTTATCTGTACCGGCGAAAGTTATGGGAAGAGTAATTATCACCAGACTGTATGATGCAGTGGATGGGTTATTAAGAGAAGAACAGGCAGGTTTCAGAAGTGGGCGAAGCACGGTTGAACACATCTTTGTGCTTCGAAATATCATCGAACAATCATTGGAATGGAATGCAAGTCTGTATACCTGTTTTGTAGACTACGAGAAAGCATTTGACAGTGTCCACCGCGAAACACTGTGGAGGATAATGCACTCTTATGGAATACCATCCAAATTCATAAGAATGGTCAAATTGTTCTACAGCAACACCAAGTGTGCAGTGATCGATGGAGCAGGCAGATCGGAATGGTTTACCGTGAAAGCAGGTGTGAAACAAGGATGTGTAATGTCAGGGTTTCTCTTCCTGTTGGTAATAGATTGGATTATGTGTAGGACTACAGAGCAAGGTAACACAGGGATTCGATGGAAGATGATGAGACAGCTTGAAGACCTAGACTATGCTGATGACATTGCGCTCATTTCCAGCACATGGGCGCAAGCACAAACGAAGTTAGAAAGACTGGGGAGCAACAGTGAAGGTACGGGTTTGAAGATAAACATCAACAAAACGAAGATGCTTAGACTCAATACTAGGAGACAAGATCCTATAAAGATAAATGGCACTGATGTAGAGGATACAGACAGCTTTGTCTATCTCGGGGCCATTGTTAACAACTTGGGTGGTGCCGAACAGGACATTCGGAGTAGGTTAGGTAAAGCTAGAAGTGTTTTTCATCGACTTTCAAAGGTGTGGAGAACAGGTGATTTCCGCCGGGAAACTAAGTTGAGGATCTTCAAGTCGAACATCATTGCTGTCCTATTATATGGATGCGAGACTTGGAGAATGACAAAAGCAGATGAAAAAAGGCTTGACACCTTCCTTCACAAATGCCTAAGGAAAATCTTGAAAGTCCATTGGCCTATGCGTGTCTCAAATGATGAAATTCGGAGAAGAGCGGGAATCGAAAAGATCAGTTCACAAGTACGACGCAGGCGATGGAAGTGGATAGGTCATGTTCTGCGGATGGCACCAAACCGAAACCCATATGTGGCATTATCCTGGGCACCAAGCGGGAAAAGAAGCAGAGGACGGCCAAGGGAAACATGGCGGAGAACGGTGGAGAAGGAACGAGCTGAGCTGGGACTAAAATCGTGGGCTGCAGCAGCAGCTGTGGCCAAAAATAGGGACAGATGGCGGGCATTGACGTCCGGCCCTATCCCCCACCTGGGGGCAAGGAACTAAGAGAGAGATGCCGTCGTCGTGGCTCCCGTCGTGGTGCTCAAGGTCTCTATATTCAAAGGGTTGCAGGGAAGGCCCATCGAAAGTTACGAAAATTACGAAATTTACGAAAAGTGCGAAATTTACGATAATTCGCAATACCACTTACAAAATCAACGAAATATATTCGAAGGGTTACAAAAAGTGCAAAACTTGCTGAAATTCGCAAGACCATAGACAAAATCAACGAAATTTAGGGAAACTGCGATATTTATGAGAATTCGCTAGTCCATCAATGAAATCGAAGGAAATTTTTTCAAAGGGTCAGATGAAAGTCCTTGATGAAATTAACCCAAACTGTAATATTTACATGTAGGTCAATTCACAAAAGCATGGATTATATCTAATGTGTCTTTTGATAGGCCTAAATAGTAAATGTAAGATAAACCAAAACATTAAAGTGAAGTATATTTCACCCACACCCCACATCACACTAGAATTCCATTCAAATTATTCGCTTTATCCCTAGTGGGACAAGCAAGGTCAATTAAACCAAAAGTATGAACATTTCATGATTATTGACTGTTTGCAACAGTGGAATGTCCTTTAATAGGGGCATGGACGTTCGGAGAACTCTTTTGTATGTGGAAATAAGTTGCATTTTTCAGTTCTCATGGATTACAACGTGCAAAAAAGGTTTTTCCACGAAAGCTTTCTGCAAATTTGCAAAGTATTTCCAACCCGAACTTTAGTATTTACTATTAAACTCACAGATCCACGCAAAACAGGGTAGCCACTTAATATAGACTTCTCTGAAGTGAGGTTTCCATAGCCTTTAATGAAGGTTGCCAATAAAGAATGCAGCATACAGATAGGTATGATGATTTCTGCAACTACAAATATGGAGGGTGTAAACGCGAAGGAAATTGAAATTGAAATTAAAGGCAACGAAGTGAAAGTAAATCGACAAAGCAATTACTTACAAGCAATCTGATGGTCCCTAGTACAAACACTTCATAGGTATGCCGATATACACAGTCATTATGCACAAAATTAAGAAAAAGGAAGGACTTGAACACTAAGGGAATAAGCAACATGGCGTCCGAAGGTCACACCGCTGACCATTTCGTATCAACAGGCATACAGTCATGTTAGAGTCGCGAAATATCCTTTAAGACGGTAGGTTTATGTTCTATTTAACAAATTGACGTCAGTTTTTTATGGGTCTGTCCTGTTATTGATCATGAATTTCGTCATCACATTGTCAAAGTAGTCTGTGGATCCACTCGGCTATCGCCTCGTGGATCCACAGACTACTTTGACAATGTGATGACGAAATTCATTATCAATAACAGGACAGACGCATTAAAAACTGACATCAATTTGTTTTTTACGATAACAAATTGTCGAATTGCCGGCTCTCGCTCGCTGACGCGTCACATGAATTTTAAATTTATGTGTATGTCCGCATATGGAAAATAAAAATTAGCCAATGAGCGCGTGTGAATTTCTGCAGTTATTGTAAAAAATGAATTACTCTTTTGTGACCTTTCCCAAAGCTCGCTTTAAGATTAGAGTAGTTTTAGGACAATCTTTATAAGTTGTGACGAGTTTGTAGAATGGTGGAATATTTTTCTTCCGCCAAAGATTGGCGTACGCTAAAATTAAACATAGCTGAGAGCACTTTCGAATAAGACGCTTTAGACTGATGTATGCTTCAAATGTTCAATTCTTGAGTCCCTTGATACAAGCCAACTGAATATCACCCTTTGAGTACGGTACGGTAAATGAGTAACCCGTGATAGGTTGCGTCTGCGACGCAGGCTGGGAAATACTTGTCCAAAGTATGCTTTCGATACTCATTTTATTCTGCATAGAACAAACGCTTTGAGAACGAACCATGACAGTATGTTGTCCATTCTTGTGTTTCATTAATCTCACATCGGTCGTGACTTTTCCCGACACTGGCTTTAACTAAGGTTGGAGGAGTTTTACAACAATCTAATACGCCACATGTTTGTAGAATGGTGGAATATTTTCCTGGCGCGCTTTTTAATCCCAGAGACAGGCCTGCGCTAAAATATCGCTGATAGCGTTTTAGAATACCGGTAAGAAGCTTACTTGTTGAATGAGTGCTTCGCTACACGGCTAATAAAAGGTGTGTTCAGTGGAATGGAATATTCTCCTCTCGCTTTATCTTTTCATGGACACGCGCGCTTAGTATAAGGTAGAATAAATACTCAGGCAACAAGAAACGCTTATCTCGTTTTATGTTTTGCTTCTGTTATGTTAATTTCATATCATTCCGCTCACTTGGTCTCACTTTCCCCTTAACCCGTTTTTAATACGATACTCGGTCAACAACAAATGCCTTAGAACGAGAGAAACATACAGCTTGTTATCTTGTTTTGTGAGTTACATGTATGCGGTAATAATATATTTTCATCCCGCTAAATCGTTCCAGAGAGAACAAAAACATGCTTGTCGTCTTTGGCGGTCCTTTTGTGTTATGTTAACTGCGAAAAAATCGCAAATTTTGTAAAATCCACAGGTCGGCACTAGTAGGTGGAATTTGCATTACAAAGAAGTGCAAAAAAAACGCAAATTTCACAATGACTTATTGAAAAATCGTGAAGGTAGCAAAAAATCGTAAATTTTGTAAATTTTGTAAAATCCGCAAGCCGGTGCTTGCTGGTCGATTAGCATAAAATTGTAAATTTCAGCACAATGTACCGAAAAATCGTTGAGGCAGCAGATTTTTGTATATCTTGTAGAAAAATTTGCAAAATTTGTAACTGCGTTCAATCCTGGACATAAGTGCGTTTATCTAAACAAACTTGAATGTTTTAAGCAGGGAACAACCAGGACAGTAGCTTAAATGGTAGTAATAATTTGCATTTGACAATGGTGACATGTTAAAATGTTTTACAAAATTTTCCATTCCAATCAGAAATCTTAAGCTTGACTTGACAAAAAATGGTTATCAACCCCATTGTAAATGCTTGAAGCTGGAAGGTATCAGTAATTTAGGTAGCGAGATCCAGCTGAGAATACTTGTAGTTCAGTCTAAAAACAAAAGTAAGTTATTGGTGACTGGTGTTTTTACAATCTGTCAGTGAGCAAATGCCATCTTCAGCGTTACAGGAAATAGTTCACACTCCCTTTCAGTTAAAGTTGAAACATTTTTGACACCAACATAATTTTAGTGTTTGTATTAGACATTCCCAGACTTCATCCTTTACTATCACACTAATGCAAACAACAACAGTTAGCTGGTTTTCATGTGAGCTCTCTGTCTTGGTGGAATTGGAATTTGGAGATGCTGGTTGTTGTCAAGGGAGGAAAACCGCGGACCCTGGAGAAAAACCCTTGGAGCAACAACAAACAACAAACTCAACCCACATACATGTATGGCACTGGGCCAAAATTGAACCGGGGCCACAATGGTAGGAGACGAGTGCTCTCCCCACTGCACCATCCCTGTTTATTATTCCTCATAGCCCCCAGTGGGGCAAAATGGGCCACTCTCCATCCCTTTTCCACAGACATAAAAGAGATGGACTCCTACTGTATATACATACTAGACAAATTATCCCATCTTATTGCATGGCTGTGTCTTACAAGGATTGGGAACTACTGAATTCATGAATTTGATTGGCTGAAATCAATATTTACCACAGCGTCATTTAGATTTTCTCACCTAGACTGGTTACATTTTACGGTGATGAAGTTGCAAATTAAAAAACAAAATAATGAGCATTTCTTCTAAAAATAATTATTTATGGTATAAAAGTACAGGTACCAAAACACCCCTTGAGAAAAAATGTCAAGACTAGCACACTTTGGTAGATCTTATAAAAGTGCATCTAACCCCCAAATTTTTTTTCGCTAAATCGAATCTACTTGTTATTCGAAGCATTTGGGCACAAAAATTTTTGAATTTGCTTGAATCCTCGATTTTCTGTGCCCTCTCAAAGTCGCGCTTGAAGTGTTGCACGACCGAGTTTTAGGGAGTCTGGGGCGTCTACCCAGGAACCAAACACAATGGTGCCTCAGTCTACTGTCTGCATTTGCTCGAGAAAATGGAAAGCAAAATTAATTGTTTCAATATATTTTGGGACTAAAACGTCCGAGTTTTGTTTAAGAATCATTTCTTTTTCATCACTGGAGTCAGAGTTAGTTTCAATTCAAAGGACTCTGAAATAAACTTCGATTGAGCATGTTCGACAACTGTGAAATCACTGCTTGCCAGGAGCTTTGAGAGCACTTCGCAATATTTCAAGTGACGACGGGAAGACCTCTTTGTGGACGAGCTGCTTGTATATTAGGAACGGAAAGCTAGATACAAAGTGGAGGAGGAGGAAAATGAAAAGCAGGAAAGAAAATTCAAGGACTGCTTTGGATAATAAATTCATTACCTAAACACAAGGCTCCCACGAGTGTTTAAAGCCCGTCTACAGTTGTCATTAGCGAGAATGTATTTTGTCAAGGTATGGTTGTTCTATTAAATCCAGTTTGTAATTTACTTTCTGGAATGCTTCATGTTTATAAGAGCAAAGTATGTGTTGCAGTTTTCGAGATGTCATGACCTCCAAAACACTGGCATCGATCCGGCCATTGAAAATCGTAGAATTGTTTGGACCTTTCTTTTTGAAGCTGCAGGAAGGAAAGCGGAAGGTAGCATATTATACAATTACCGATTTCACATTGTTACACGTTTTAAGTCGTAACTACAAATAACTGATGTAATTTTTTTCTCAATGCTTGCAGTGAAATTTGTCGGATAAGTGAACAGGATGTGCTCCCTAAGCGGTCTGCAGACAAGTACCGGTAATATTACGTGGTCATATTTTCGACACTATTGCACAGAATTTTTTTCGAACTGCTGTGTTCCAAACCTTCGAAAAACTCTGTGAGTTTAACATTTTTGTTATCATGTAATGTTAAACGATTAGTCTTCAACTTTTATCTGAATCGAAAAAGAAATAAGCATTGGTTGGAGGCGTATACCGGTAGTTGCGACTTGTTTACATATCAGTAAGCTTATACATTGGTCGTAATGCTTCGTAATTTATCACACGACTTTGCCGGATATGTTATAAACACTGTGGAATTGGAAGATGTAGGTTGTCGTTAGTATCTCTACAAATTGCTTGTTGGTTTTCACCAGAAAATTTTGAAAATAGCATTTTAAAGCCTGCGAAACAAATTCCACTAAGAGTTCTTCAATGGTTCTCACAGTTAGTTCGCTTGTTCGATAATTCGACAAAATCAACCATTGTTTATGTTTTTATTGTACTATTGACCGATCATAGCTATTAAATTGTATAGTATATTTTTCTTTCAATCTGGGATATTGCTGCAGCACCCAATAGCACCTCTGGAAGGCGTTTCTGCGCACTTTTTCAATATGTTTTGCATCATCCTCAAGGAAATGAGAGGACGGGAGATATTCAATCTTCCTGGGTAGACGTCACTCCAGCTGCTGGACCCATTCTCCTCAGACTCGTGCAACAAAATGGCGGTGTTTTGGAGCTATTTTCGAGATTTTGTCGGGGCACAGAAAATCGAGGATTTATCCGAATCAAAAAATTTTTTCACAGAAGTATTTCAAAGAACAAGTAGATACGTTTTAGTGAGAAAAAAAATTTGGGGTTAGGTGCACTTAAACTCAGCTTAGTCAGTCTGTATGAGAGAATCGATCTCGGTTGTATGTACAGACGTCACTGCATTCAGTCTGTACTCACGACCTCAGTCAAGACTCTCCCATACAGACCTCCTGCTTGGTTAATATGGGAATTAAACACTATCTTACGTGATGGACTTGAGGCTCTGGAAAGACACTAGCAGCCTGTTGAGTCTTCTTTCGAGGTCGTCCTTTGCTAATAGGTTTCTTCTTACCAACATAGAAGTCTTCATCACCGGAGGATAAAGCACCAATATCTTCAAGCACATCTTCTTCTCCGTCACTATCTTCCATTCTCATTACTTCATCTTCCTTTGTCACAGGAACCTCTCTAACAAGCTCTGATTCAGATTGCTCTGGTAGAACTCCTTCAGACTCCATGGTATCCATGTTTTCACTGTTTTGCTCTATTTAAATAATGATCATTTAGACAATCAATAAAAATATTGGATTTTTCCAAAACCCTTCCCCCATCTTTACAGAAATCAAAGGTTTTCAATTAGCTAATATTTTCCTTTCAAAATTATTTTGGCTTTGGAAACCCCCTGGTCCTTGGGAATTCCTGGGAGTTGGGAGTTGCATCCCTCCCATCCAAAAGGCAAATGCAAGTCTGTTTTTGAGCTAGGATGGCCCACCACCCACCAGGCCAGAGCTTATTCCTGTTTCCATTGCATCAATGAAGTGACTAGAAGTATTTCTACTTAACAGTACCCCTGGATAGCATGCTAGTCCATTACAGGGTTACCCCCAGCATTAAAGTGCCTATGAAGTAAAAAATAATTGCTGCTTATTTGAAAGGCCTTTCAAAGTATAGAAGAATGGTGTTTTTCTTTTTAAAATATCTTTTTTCATTTAGAGATATTCACGTTTTTGTGAGTAAAGTGATGATGTCATAGGTGCTTTCACTAAAACAGTACAACACTCAATCAAGAATATCTCTAGCAATATGAAAGAGGTGTTCTTCAAACTTGGCATCAGGACTGTACATCACAAAAGAAACAAAATGATACCTGTTGTGCCACTGCCATGACAACAGTTATGCCGCTGGTCCTGTTTTAATTAAGACTAAAATTCCCAGATTTTATCCTTAAACAAGGATCATCCACTCACAACAATCTTATGGGGATAGTTAAGACAATATTAGAACCATTTGTGTGCTGAGCTAGACCCTCTGTCCCACTTAAAAAAGATTGCAAATGGGGAGATTTGGTTTTTCACGGAAAGAGACTGGAGCCGAGAGTGTTGCCATCGCAACAACATAGTAGGTGTCATTCTGTTTCTTTCGTGATGTTTGTTTCTGGTGCCAAGTTTGAGGACCACTGCTCCAATATTTCTGGAGATATTCTCGATTGATTGTTGTACTGTTTTAGTGGAACCACCTATGACGTCATCACTTTCCTCATTTGCATAATACAAAAACGTAAATATCTCTAAAAAGAAAAAAAGATATTCCCAAAAGGAAAACGCCATTCTACTTTACTTTGAAAAGCCTTTCAAATAAGCAGCAATTATTTTTTTACAGAACTTCATAGGCACTTTAAATTCGCTGGAACCCATTTATACACCTGGGTGGGAAGAGGCACTGTCAGAGTAAACTGTCTTGAGTAAGGACACAACACAATGTCCATTGCCAGGGCTTGAACCACAACCACTCGATCTGGAGACAAGTGCAGTAACCATTAGGCCACTTTGCATCCCAACATCCTTAAGGTGGGTATGATTATTTTCTGGAGCCAAACATTACTGCACAAAAAGAGTCTCATGAAGACATGATCAAACATTGTAGTTATATTCACAACTGAACCGTTTACCATCTAAGGTGAACAGCAGTTTTTCCCAAATTGGCAGATAAGACACTCTGCCCATGTACAATATGCCATTTGAAAGCCACTGATCAGCTTATTTTAGAACTGACATCAATAGCTGTGAAAGAGGTAAACATTTTGAGAGAAATTGCTTTAAAATGCAAAATGAACGACTTAAAAAAAGTATCAACCTTCTACTATATTAGGTATACTCCTGAACTATAGCTCATTTAGCAGCTCTTCATGCATACCCTCATGTGAAACAAGTCTTGCATTCCATTTGTATTAAAAAAGAAACTAAAAACATGTGGGGTGGTCAACCATGTCTTTGATAGGAGGGGGTCACAATTTTATGACTTTGATGAGCAGATCTTCACAAAACAATTTTTGTGGCAAAAACTCATAGATAACTATCAAATATTCACAAAGTCATGATGTTATGTGCCAACTGGCACTCTTACGGAGTAAATTAAGCTGCTTGAAGTCTGAAAAAAGGGGTTGTCAATGTAATATGCTAAAAACAGAGTTAAAGATTTAATTTTCAGAGCACTTGCCATTCAGGTGAGGGACCCTCAAAATTTACTCACCCAGACCAGTTTTCACTCGCTGAAAAGTCAACCCCCCAGCCTTCCTGTCTCTCCAACCATTTTAGTCCTCTCATATTGCTTCATATCATGGACAGCTTTTGGGGCTTTTTTGTTCTTTTTTTCATCAACCACTTTTGAAACTTCACAAATGTATTTCCGCATTTTGGCTGTGATCAGTTTACTCCATCATTAAACTTACTGGAAGAACATGCATTGATCAGAGTGCTGGGAAAGTACAGGAAAACAATTTCCTCACAATATCGTTGAGCACATGGTTGACACATGCAGAAGTGCGATACAAAAAGATTTGACTTCTTAGGCCGGTGAGGAACATACATGTCATGGTGATGATTCAGTGTTTTGTTTTTCTACCCATGCACACTTTCAGTCATATATGGCCATATGCACTCTCTCCCTTTAGGGAGTGGGGAGCCATTTCTAGCAGGAGGTGGGGGAGGGGAGTTACTGTTCTTTTTTCTGAATGGGGAAGTGTGTAAGCGCTTTGATCCTTTTTTCATGTGGGCCAGGGTGCATTCCGCATAGACCCCGAGCCGAAGTTATGCCAAGGACTTTGAAAATGTACGCCGAGTAGGCCACAATTCTATGCTGTTGGTAGCATACTATGCTGTACTTCGCCAATAATTGCCCTGGGCCCAGATCTTTTGCTGCCGCACCACCGCGAAAGAGGGTTGACCAAGAGAAATCCTCGAGACAAGTTCGTTGAAGCAATGCCCATGCTCGCTATCAGGAGCAAAAGCATTTACTTTTCATCTTTACGTGTTCATTGATTGTGCTTTATTTTACCTAGCCATCTCTAGAAATCGAGGACATAAGAGCCGGCTAATTTTGATAAAGCTTTTTGCTTATCGTTGACAAGGAACTATGAATTTCTGTTTTTAGTGAGGGTATGCCAGTTACGCTTCAGTACACGGACACCTTGTCGATCGCACGCCAGTACGCCGCAAAATTTTAAAACCCACACCAAAGATCTTCGGCGTACCCTAAACTAAATGCAGCCAGGCATGTTGGGGGTGGGGGGAGGGAGGAAGGTAAAAAGTTTACTTTTCCGAGGGGGTAAAATTCAAATTCCTCAAAGGGTGTCGTTATTAAATGGAATGGTCCATTCCTTGCATATTACCCAGCCAGTCAGTTACACTGATGACACTAAATGCGTCTTGCACACTAGGTAACCGTATACAGTTATAACCATAGGTGCTATTCTTACAGAAAAAGATGCAAAAAGGCGGCTAGGTATTCTGCAGTTAAAGTTCTTGATTTAGACGTTTAACACCCGCGCGCCTGACTGCAGCACCTAATCCCCGGACCTAACCTTCAGCCTCGCCGACAGCTTTGACTTCAACAGGTCGCTCTGTTGGTGGAGGCCGCTTCTTTTTGCGCCATCTTCTAGCTGGGTAGCTGTAAATGTAATGCGGCGTTTGGCCAGCTCGACGTTCAAGTTTGCTGATCCATAAGTGGCAGTTGTTCATGGCGATGCCTGTCTGCGCGTCAATGAACGGAATACGAAGTCGACGTTCATACCGAAGACGAGAGTTGTAAGCCGAGACATTTTCCAAAGCTTCTTTGTACAATTCCCTGCAAATTGAAACACAAAACAACTGTTAAACACCTTAAAGAACTTTCACTGTGTTTTTAAATATCGTCTACGGTTGCGATCCTGTGATAGGCTTTTACGTGATTTAATAATAAGAGGAATCGAGATACCCACTGGGGATCTTTTGGTTCACGAGAAATCACCCTGGTCGCCATATTGCCTTTTGTCAGCTTGGTAGCCTGGTATTATTTAGAAGTAAGCTACGTAACCTGGCAAACTCACCAGAGGGTGTGACAAAACGAACTCCTTCCCCTTGGACCAAGAGAAGAAGACGCAGTCGATGCAGATGAAGCCTGAAGGTCCGTAAAGTGTTACCAAACTCAACAAATGAATAAATGAATATAGTGACTCACTCTTCTTCTTCGGGCAACATAAGAAATAACGCACGTGATACAAAAATTGTCGTTTGGCTGTTTGGGATGGGTTCGATTACCAGCCAGGAGCCCGAACTGAGACCAAGGGCCCGTTTCTCGAAGCTCCCGGTAATTTCCGGGCCTGTTAAGCTGTTTTGTTTTCCATTCTAGAGGGATTTTCAAAAGGTTTGAAAATTGCACAGTAAGGTTATCATCTAAAGAAACAAAATGGACTTCATCAGAGGTCAGAACACGCCCTACTTTTCTTGAAACTTTTATATCAAAATCTGATTTTGGGCCCGTTAAGTTACCGGGTCTTTCGAGAATCGGGCCCCGGGGCCTATTTCTCGAAAGCCCCGGAAACTTTTCGGACCCGAAAAGCCGTTTTTAATTAATTTGTAATTCAAAACAGATAAATGTAAACGCCTGAAACTTCTTGTATGAAGGGATCCTATGTTCATTAAACCAGCTCTGTAATCGTAAGGTTTGAGATTCATTGCTATGGCTTTCCGGGCCCGAAAAGTTTTCGTGGCTTTCGTAAGGTCAGGGAGGCTTTTTTAATTCAAAAAGGCAGAATAATTTATCCTGACGGTCTGAACATTCGCAAAGAAACATTTTAATTGTTTCTTTTTCAGTTTTATTATGTTTTTCTTTATTATTTTATTTCATCATATGCTTATCTTTAATTTACCCTGTCAACTAGTTTTACTCATTTCCATTGTACCTGAAGAAGGCTGGTTTGGCAAGCCGAAATATAGTACACCTTCAAAAAGCCATTCTACGATGTGTCGGTTTCTGCCTCTATATTCTTAACAAAGCCAAGGATGTCCTTGCTCTTATCCAGGAGATTGTTTTGGCATATTCTTTTTCTTTCTTGATGGAGATCAGCTGTGCCGGTCTGCTATTGTATTGCAGACACACCTTTTCCATACCGCCCGTTAATGATGTCATAAGGGGTGTGAAAGTTCAATGGCCAAAACCCTCCTCGAGTATAGGCGCTTCTTCTCATTCTTGTGATTGCGGTATATCTGTTGGAGCTCTAGGTCTCTATACAAATCAGCATTAGGATGACAGACCCTCACGTCAAAGAATGCTGATCGTTGGTTCTCCTAGAACCCTCGTGCGTGGATGTCTGATATCGCATCTGGAGCTCGATTAGAACCCCGTTCCTAGCTGTTGTCCCGAGATATCTTGAAGGACAGGCACGATCTCAACATCGCTGCATACCATACTCAGGAGTTCGGCTTCGAAATCTCTCAGCTCACTCTGTTGTTGAGTAACAAATCGACCTCGCTTGCATATCATTGTGTGGCCGGCTACTGTGAAAATATCGCCGCACTGATACACAAGTAGAGGGGATATTAACAGGCCAATCATAGCGCAGTTTGATTGCGTAACGGAACTCCCTCTTATTTAGGTTGAAATCAAATTGACGAAGGAGGAGTACTGTCAGCCAAACTAGTGACCCTTTTTCCACGGCCATAACAATAACAATAACAATAACGATAACGATAATAACATTAATTTTATTTAAATAATCAAGTTTGTTGATGATCACAACTCCGTTCCCTTTATCAGGTTTTGTGATTATAATGCTATCATCTTTTCGAAAATCAGCCAGAGCTTCCCATTCCTCTTTGCTAAGGATATGTTTTCGTTTAGAGAAATCATACGTGTAGATGTAACTGTAAGATATCTGTTTCAGCTGATATTTGAGTCTGTCCTGGTTTTCAGCCCTCAAAGGAGCCCAGACCTGATCATTTAAATAAAATGAAACTTTTTGTGTCAGATGAAACCAAATTTAATAATAATAATAATAATAATAATAATAATAATAATGATAAGGATGACGATGACGCCAACAACAACGAATATTTTAACAGGATGACCTTTTCTGGCAGGTCCTTTTAAAAGAAAATATAGTGAAATAAGGTAAAAAAGGTAAAATGGGTAAAAAGGCATACAAAATTAGCTTAAATGTTCACTTAAGCATTTGTGGATCCTTCTTCTCAAATTCAAAATCATTGTTCCTTGTGTTCTTAGAGTAAAGTGATCTTTCAAAGTAGGGTGCAAGAGGGAGCAGACGTTATTTTGAAGACAGTCGAAGACAAACTGACTGCTTTTGGGCTTCATTAAGTTCTCTGCTGATGGTAGTTTTAGATCTTAACAGCAAAGTGAAACCCATAGAGATTCAAAAATATGGCTCGTCACGCACTCCTGTAGTGGGCGAGAAAAACTTGCGTGACGAGTCCAAAGAACTTTTATTAAGGAGTTTAGCAAACCACGCGACGGAAACGGCACTGAACAAAAGAATTAATGAGCAAAAGAAAACAAACGACCATGTGTTGTCTATGGATAATGTTTGTAACCGCCGTTTGTTTTCTTTTCCTTCTAAAGTTGAAATGGCCGAAGAACGAAAATATTTACGAAATTAATGATCAGTACAATGGCTGTGTACCATCACCAGGCAAGCCGAGTCTGACCTGGAATTCTCAAGGGAAGCGAAAGAGAGGTCGTTCTGGTCGTTCACGGAACACCTGGAGACGTTCACTAGAAGCATCGATATATTAAAATTCAGCTTGATAGTGAGGGCTAGAGGATACAAACAAAAGAAATGAATAAACATGGTCATTCTATTTCCTTTGTTTGTGTTCTCTAAGCTTTGCTACCATGCTGAATTTTGATATATCGAAAGTGGTCTATTGTTTTAAGAAGCAAGCTACCACTGCTATTGTTCAAGGCGATCATAGACCTTGAGTTTGCTTCCTGCATTATGAGTCAGTTTTATAACGTTAGTCACTACTGATTGATAGTTTATTCTCGACTAGGGTCTCTTGAGATTTTAGATGGTCAGACCTCCAACTGTAACGAACTATTTGGAAAGGGGTGAATAATTGAAAATCAGGAGGAGGAAATGAAATCGTTCAACCGGCTAGAAGAAAATATATTCAGAAGTTGTACTGTGCAATAACTTGACATATGTAGCGGTCCACTGTAGCTTGAAAGTGATTTTTCAAGGACGTTTACTTCTATGCTTCAAGTGACATTTTAACAACTTTCAATATAGGATGAGCAGAAACACATTCAATATATTTGATGGAAGCATGAAAATAACTTAAATCTCAGGCCGGTGTGCAGATGTCAGCAAAAATGCGCGCTAAGAGTCTATGACTTATTACGGCAACTTTATTAAACTGTTCTTCTCAACAAACTAAACATTTGGTAAAAAGGATCAAATATAATTTAGAACTGAGAGGAACATTATTAGAGCTGGTGAGCCCGTAAGCAGATATCAAATATTTACTATATAGGTTTCTAACTTTTCGGCTCTTACTTGGAGTAGAAGACACAGCTAACGTAAAACAACAGAGAAAAAACGTACAAAAGAACGAGGAAAAAATGAAAACAATAGGTTTGTGGGGCGGTTTTCCTTTGTGATGTGTACTGTGTCGTCTACACCAGGAAGGAACCGACTTTTCTCATAGTGCAGTGCAGTGCAATCAAGAGATTATTAAGGTACTTGCCTTGATAATCTCTTGGGGCAGTGTGGTTCTTGAAAACCCTTGCCATCGAACCACATCATCACACTTTCAAAGCCTTTATGCTTTATTTACTCACTGTGTTCCCAATGTAAAATACGACTGATTATTTGCTGTTTTCATTAAATCTTAGTGTACTCTCAATAAACTGGGAGGCCGAATTCTTGATACATTTGATTAGAGCTCACTTATGATGACAGAATTGTAACTCAGCGTTTCAGGAAACTTTGAAGTAAAGTGATCACGTACAACCAATTTTTTAAGAATATTCTTCCGCTGCTGTGGTAGTAACAGACAGAAAAAAACGATTTTCAGACCTAATGAGATTCGTGGTTAAATACACTAATGAGTCATTAATTCATGCATGAGTTCAAAGCTGACAGGAAGCTTCTAAAGTGACGAAAACTTTATTTTTTTTTTGCACAAAATAAGGGTTAGAGGGGAAAGACAAATAAGTCGTGAACAAAGAAAAAGACTCAAAACACACACATGCTGGCTCCATCTCGGCGGTGCACCATAATGACTTGATATCGCGGTAAAGGGTCGATAAATCATGTTAATGACCTCATTTAAGCAAGAGCTCCAAACAAGTCCAATACGGGCTGTTATTTAACGAGTAAAAACACTTGACAGAAATGACTCTCTTCTAACGGTAGTCTTCCCAGCTTACGAAAACCGTTATCAGGCTTACGAGGCTAAATGCGAAAGTCTGATGGGTTGTGTCGTGTAAACTTGACTAGCTTACTCATTTACTTCTACAATAACGTACTATTGCTGAAGGCATTATGCCGTTTACGATTTAAATTTTAGAACAGTTCGGTTGACCACTCCAGAATTCTGTGCCTGTGAACAGGATCTCATCCGATATATTCAGCTGGTAGCTCAAAATAATGAATCTTTTTTTCCCTCTGATATTGTGTTTACAGTAAACATTAGCATAGTCATAATGGTAACCAAGAATGACATGTCAACTGAGAAAAGTGGTTAAGGACATCTAACATTGTTATATAAAGCCAGCTTGTAATTATGCGGATATGTAAGCGAGAAAAAAAAGCAAAGTTCTGTTTCTTGGTTCTCTTCATTGTAAAACTTCCAAAAAATTGAAGATTTTTGAAACCTTATTGAGTAATAGCAGGGGAAAGGTTTCGACTCTTCTTATACTTGCATCCCATAGCCTGCAGCTTCATTAATGGTCGTCGTTGTTTTGTAACAAAATGTAAATCAGTCTCAGTAAATGCATTGTCATGTTTGCCTCAGGGCTCGTTTTGGGGAGGAAAATTAGTCTCCATTGTTCAGTTTTACTGAAAAATTGACAACTGACATTTTTTATATTAGTTGAGCATACCTGATGAAGAAAAGTTTCTCCGAAACGAAAAGAAAACCAGGAAGTCTTGTACTGCTTGAAACAGAACGAATTTCTTAAAAACTTGTTATACAGTACTGACAGTTTGTTTGCTGATACTTTTTTCGCGATTTAAAATTGTAAACATGTTTCAAACTGTCTATATTTAGTGTTGCTTGGTATTTGTATGAACTCTATGACAAAACACGTCATTGACGTACACAGCCATTGTGAAGCAAAACAAGGCCAATATATTTGTTTAATTAGTGACTGAAGTTAAGGAGTGTAGCTAAGTGTCTGTGGCACAGCCCAGTTCATTTCGGGGAGTACAGTGGTCAGCTACTGAGTAGACAGCACCTTACGTTTTATTCAATTCTTCGTTTGCATCGACTAAAATCAGGAAAACATGGTAACCCCCAATGGAATTTTCCTTGTAGCATTTCTTGGCTTTTTCTCAGGGGTCTATTCTGATATGAAATGCCCTGGAGTAGCCCGCTATGAACTCTCGTTTTGGCCTATGTGGAGCAACGATACTCATCCTAACGCTTTTCCTGACATGGGTGTATTTTCGCCTTGGGTTGGTGCCTCACACAATATGGACTATACCATGTGGAATGCGGGAATGTTGGCTTCCCCAGGAGTGAAAAATGTCGCTGAGACCGGTAAGTTAATCTCATTGAGACACCTAAGTTTGAGTTCATTCAACTGTTGTCGTTAACTCGCATCTCAGTCAGAACAAAACTCGTTATGAGCTAGCTGTAACTGTTGAATTCTTCTCTCACTCGGAGTAAAACTAGCGCGTTTTAACAAGCTGCGAGTTTTGTAGGCATATTATTCGTCTTTATGGTTTTCAGTGTCGGTTTTTCCTTGTTTACAGAGTCGCTAAATTACCGTCGTTTACAACCATCATTCGCCCCTCATGCAGTCCTTAATTTCTAACTTTTAATTGTCTATCCAGCATTTCCAGAGTGGATGAATTGAATTCAAAGCTAGTTTCTTTCTGAAGATTCGAAATGTTTTCCGCATTATTACGAATATTTTCTGAATTGTCGTGTCCATCAATAGCCATAGATAATGTTTCAGTAAAAGCGTTTTGAACTGAATCCATTACAATGTCAGAGGTTTTAACGCTAACTTTTTTATAACTTTAAAAACAAAAAGACGTTTCCGCCAGAAACTCTTCGGTATTGTCGGTTTAGCATGGTATAACAAGCAACGGGTTCGCAGCTTGCCTGTGCACAAGATGTTTTGGCCACGAACAAAATCACCTTGAAATTGAAGGAAACTTGAAAATAATAGTTTACTTAGATAGAAAAACACCAGAGAATGATAATAAGAAAGCACAAAGAAACCAGGATGGTTAGAAACAACCGGCGAACTCTTGAAATTCCGCCAGAAACTCTTCGGTATTGTCGGTTTAGCATGGTATAACAAGCAACGGGTTCGCAGCTTGCCTGTGCACAAGATGTTTTGGCCACGAACAAAATCACCTTGAAATTGAAGGAAACTTGAAAATAATAGTTTACTTAGATAGAAAAACACCAGAGAATGATAATAAGAAAGCACAAAGAAACCAGGATGGTTAGAAACAACCGGCGAACTCTTGAAATTCTCAAGATGCCCAGAATGTGATGTGCTCCCCAGTAGCAGCCGTTTATTCTGTCAATCACATCGTTGACGTTGCTTACAGCCAATGATGTATATCTTGTTAAGGAGCTTCCGGCATGACAAGAATAACTTTATTAATACGTTTTCTGATTGGACGAGAACATGTCACGTGTCATGGATCAAAAATGGGGCGAACAAAACTCGCAAAGTCCCTATAGGGAAACAACAACTTGAATTTTCGACTTGCACCTGATCGGGCCGTGCACCTTGATGAAACCGCGGCAAATTCGCTTGTGCCAGCCGGCGTCAAGCAAATATTGCAGTTCACAATTTGTTCTATTTTTGAGGGGCAGAATAATTTGAACACTGAGGGTCTCATCGAAACAAACCTCATTGTTTCTCTTGAGGCTAGTCATTAAGTGCTGAGTGATGTTAGGTTAACCTTGATGGAAACATTTAAGTAAAGATTACTTTGGCATAGACAGATGAAAAAAAGAAACCAAAAGGGATTCAGGACGCCGAATAATGGTAAAATTATGTTGATTTTTCAAGCGCTATTTTGTGGCTTAACTAGAGAAGGTTTCTACCCTTGTATTAAAAGCTATGTCAATATGTTTTCATTCTCTGACGTTTGGCTTTTTTCTTAAGAATTTTTTGTTCGTTTTTGCATTTGAATTTAATTTTTCCGTTCAACGGTGCATTATTGCTTGTCTGAAAAAAAATTTGCTCTCGCTTGTGTTTCGTCAGGTAACACAACCGAACTGGAAAATGAAATTAACATGCGCATCATGTACAACAAGACGGCTTGGATGGTGATCAAGCAAACAGACGGACCAACAAATGGAAGTGGTGATCATAAGACAGGGATAAAGGTATATGTCACTGCAGATTATCCTTTGGTATCTTTGATCTCAATGCTCGCTCCCTCACCCGACTGGTTCGTGGGAATCAAGGACGTCAATCTCTGTAATGCCGGAATGTGGGTAGACAGTTTGAACATTTCTTCATTGCAACCTTGGGATGCAGGCACTGACGATGGCGATATGTTTGACTCCGCCGACGTGGTTTCTAGTCCAGCTACAAACATCGCAATGATTACTAAGGATACGGCAAACACTCCCTTTATGGGTCCAAATGCCATCGCCACACTGGGTATGCTGATGTTTAAGAGGGTGAACAAGCCCACTGTTTCTACATGCAGTGGGGAACAGAAGTACGAGCTCAAGTTTGAAGGAATGTGGAGCAATGACAGACAACCTGTGACGACGTTCCCGGAAGGTGCTCACTTTTCGAAACTGATCGGCTGCATCCACAAGTATAACTACAAGTTTTGGAGCCCAATGACAATGGCGTCCAAAGGGGTTAGGGAAGTCGCAGAGTCTGGTAAGTTACAATCTCCGATGACTTCTTTTAATATAACTTGCATACTCAGTTTTAACATGAGTTAGGACTGTTCAGTCCTGGTATCTTTTTTATGGCCTGTCCTTTGGCGGTTTCGTGTTTAGCTGGTCAGTCTATTAAGAGTTCAACATGGATCAGAAATTCAGTTGTCTTCAAAAGCAAAAGAAAAAAAACGTGGAAACACAACAAAACCAGACAACGCGGAAACCTAAAGCAATCAATGTGTTCAAAGTGTTAAAAAGATTCTTTATCTCTTAGTTTCCGTACCTTTGTAAGCTTTTTTCCTAAGCCGGGTTTTCACTAGCGCCGGATGCAAGCGCAAGGGCAAGCAAACTGTTAAGGCACAAGGATCTGGATCCATTGTTTTAATTGGCCAAACATAACCAAGTGTGGTAAATATCCTTGTGCTTGTGGAATGGAAAAGTGTAATTTCGTTTTCACTTGTTGGAGCGCAAATACAATCATAAGGGCAAGCACAAGAAAACAAAGGAAAAATTTTGATCCTTGTGCATTCGCACAAGGCTCGAATTCGCACAAGGCTGGTTTCACGATAAAATAAGAATTATTGTTTTTGCGCTAGTGAAAATCAGGCTGTTACCTTTTCTGTTAACTGAGAATAGGCTAGTTAGTAAAGAAATTTTCCCAATAATTTTGAGACACCATAAAAGAGATAAACTGAATCACCCTAACTAGCTGCATTAAATTGAGTTAAGTTTTGCATGGTTTCAATTCAGGCAACGAAGCTACGCTGTACACCGATCTAAAGGCAGTGATGGATAAGGGTGGATACGTGTCCAGTGTGTTCAAAGCTGATGATAAAACTGAGCCCACTGCCACCAGAACCATGATCATCACAGCTAAAGGCGAGTACTCCAGGGTTTCTGTCATCGCCATGATCGCGCCCTCACCTGATTGGTTCGTTGGAGTCGACAGCACCGAGCTCTGTGGAAACGATGGTAAATGGAAAGAAAGCGTGCCGGCCATACTCTTGCCCGCATGGGATGCTGGGACTGACAGTGGAACGATGTTCAAAGCAGAAAACGTGGAGACCATACCACAGGACGTCATCAAACAGATCACTAAAGACAGCGACACGGAGTTGAAGGGCCCCGATGCCATAAAAGAATTTGCCAAGATCACATTCGTGAAGTATACAGCGCCAGCGCCTACTACACCGTCAGCGGCCCACAGTATTTCTGGAGGTGTTTCCGTCTGTCTGTCTGTCGCTTTTCTTGCCATCTTGCGTTTCCTATATTAGATTAATCTAGTAAAGGACACGAAAGGAGTAACCGAAGGCCAATTTCTTGTTTTTTAGTGTTAAAAGGAGGTTTGGATAACGTATAGAGTCTCAACTGTCCTAAACGTATGATTTGGCTGTCAAGTTTTATCGTTTCCTAGCTGTGTTTGGGAATATTAAAATTGACAACAGATTAGTCAGTAAAACATTAACCTGTTCAAGTTTTCCATTGTTGCTCGAAGCTAAATTAAATGAAAACTGGAGTCGAAACTGAAAGATTTGAGATGTTAAAGATGGTCGACGAGAATTGTCAACGGCTTTCCTAGACTATCACCAACATCCATACAGGTTCTCAAACCGCTTGGCACTGACAGTGTGAGAGAATTGACTTTATCCGTGCCTCAGGCGAAGTATGTCTCATCATTTTTCGTAAAAGTATGAGGATGTTAAAATCTTGTGAGAGCAAAAGATTTCCACTGTAGTTTTTCTGTAATTCAGGTTTCAACCGCTTCTACACTCACGAGCTGACCAATTACTTTCAAGTGGTTTTTTGCTGTATAACTAGCTTAAGATTTCTCCAAAATTTTTTATCTTGACCGTGTTTTTCTTTATCTTAGTCATAGGTTCCAAGTTGAGTCTCCGGCGCTATAACCAACCTCGTCAACTGTTTGTTTCCAAACCTTCTTGCAAAATACTTAGTTTTTTTAGTCTTTTTTTTTTTAATTTTTGCGAAACAGTTTCTTGTCCGTTTTTGCTGTTGTTTTAATAGCTCATCGCGAGCCCATCACTAGGAGCCTGCAACTACCCCTTCTTCCTGTCACGGTGTTTACGCAGACAGATCTATTAATAGTTTGAGTTTATCTCCAATTCAGATCCCCACAGGAACCTCAGTAACCAACTGCAATCATAAGCACAGACTAATGTTGATATGTCGAAATGATGCTGAGATGTTCACGTGAGGCCGCATTGTTTTATCCTCAACCGAGCGCGCTCACGTAGACTGGAACGGGCCCGGCTATTTCGCGGGGAAAATATCTAAAAATAGACTGCTCTGTAAAAATGCCATTGCATTGGCTTATTACGGGATTTGCAGGCTCCTAAGCTCATTTATTTGCTGTATGTCAAAGTTTTTCCATGAAACGAAATCGGGTGTGCTATCCGGCTAAGGTCTCACGTATTTAGCATTGTCTGAAAGTTCCTTAATTATTTCTCAGTTTTTGTGCTAGGAATATCAGCTCTACCGACGAAATCAATGAGTGTTGCGCTGTTGTCAGTTGAAAACTGAACAAGGCCTAAAAAGCCGTCATCAGCAACTCTGGCTACGAATGAGCTTTCAATGTAACTCAGGGTGTTGTTTTTTATCGAGGCATTTCTTTTCCTTTTTTTTTTGTATATTGTTCCAGCTGCAGCAGTTTACGAATAAAGTTTGTATTGGCTTCATTGTGTTTGTCTCAATGATCTTCTGTCATTTTACTTAAGTTTAACTCGGTGTTTTCATCTGAGAAATGTCCCGGTTTTAATTTAAGACCGGAAGCACACGAGAATTAGCAGAAACTTAGGATTTCAAAGTGTATCCCTGATATGAGGACCCAAAGAAATAAGCCTGTAAAACAGGTTCAGGAGAGATGAAGAGAAAACTATTACTTGAGGAAGATTGTTTTTAAGTAACACGAAAATTTATCTTAGAAAGTCGAGGAAAAGGAAACTTACCGACTATTTTGCTGGCTTACTCCAAGCCCCCCCTGGCATTAAGTGGTACTCATTCATACACGCGGAGAGGCACTGCGAGAGCAAAGCGTCTTGCCAAAGAACACGACACAATACTGTATCTGGCACAGAACGCACCGTAATCTGATCAAGACACCACTCCTCTGTTCGAGCAGACTTCAGTCTAGGTACTTCTTCTACAGTCGAAACTGTATTTATTAAATCCATTTTGAAATCACTGGTTTTCCTTGCAATGTGATTGGCTCTCAGCGGTGCGATTTATTCACGAATCCCACTATCTTTTGCTCTAAATCACAACTTTTTTCTCAGCCAATGAGAATGGGACAGTGAAACAAAAACAAGCAATCAGATTGCAGGAAAATAAAAGACAAAAAAGCCGGCGCCATTGATTGGCAAATTTGGCAACTTGTTCAACAAATATTGATGCTGACCAAAATCTTGTAGTTCTTGTATTTACACTGTATGCTATTCAATTGTGCGATTTCAAAATGGATCTAATAAAGTGGTAATTAAACTTTGGGTCGTGCAATTTTGGTCTGAAATCATACTTGTGATTTCAAATCGAACTCGCGCTGTGCGCTCGTTCGATTTTGAAATCACGCGTATGATTTCAGACCAAATTGCACTCCACTCAGTTCAATTACCATTGCCTTGTATTAAGCGGCCAAAGGCCATTAACGAGGTAGCCGTAATAAAAGAAAATGGCTGACTTGGCTTTTGTTCGGGCCAAAATAAAGTGGCCCTGATAGAGAGACAGCCTTTTTAACGGAGTGGCCGAAAACCGGAGGTTTCCCCTGTGACAACTTTATTCAGTGACTTGCTATATCTATAAAAAAGGCCTAGTTTTTACACGGTGTAAAAACTGTTTCTAAAGGTTGTAGGAGACTAATAGATATGTTTGTAAGAACATCAATGTTGTCAATGAATTTATAACCGAACTTTTGCATAAAGTAAGCACACTCCTTATCAATTAGAGAAGTCTCGAGAAATGTCAGACCCTCCCTCCAAACGTTTATGGTAACAGTGGTATTCCTGTTGCTTGTGGAGTAGCTTCGTTCACTATCGCTACTTCCGTTCTTGTCAAACAGTCTATTCCTTCGAAGCCATTCTTTGACCTCTGGAGCAAAATCAATTCCTGTGAATGCAAAGATTTTGCGTGCGAACGCAAGAGTGCTTCTCGCTAACTCTTCATAACGAACTATTATGTGCGGATCAGCACCACGTTTCGACAAGAGGTGCAACGAAATGTTCACATCTTTGGTTATTCTGTTGCAGAGAAGTTTGACTTGCTTGATAAAATTGTGACCAAGTGTAGTCGAGTTTCTTCTTCTGAGTGGCTGGGAAGTAGAGTTTTGTTTTTTATTGTAATAGTCTGTTCTCGCGTTGTTTTTAATACCTCCTTCTATCAAACCCATTTTAATCATTGACCAAACCATTGCTCGCGGATCGCGAACTAATTGGATAATTTTAATCTGAGTTTCAGCCTGGGAATGAAATTGTTCAAACAGTTCTTTCAAAATCATTTCGGGCAAACGCGGTGTTAAGATTTTGGTCGCAACAAACTTCTTTTTCGCGCAGACAAGCGACACAGCTTTAGCGTTTAAGACAGGGCATTTCTTAAGTATCTCGGATTGACTGTCAAACGTCGTAGCTTCAGATTTGCAGAGGGGTGGAGACGACAGTGATCTGCTTGATAAACGAAAATGTGGGCTTGAAAGCCCAGAATGAGAGATGAAGCTGAAGTAGTCTTGGAAGGCGTTCAAACTACAGCGTGACAAATTGCGAAGAAACGAAGCCACAAGGGTTGCGTGACCTTTCTCTGTGACATAATTCAACGTTTGGAACATAGAAAACGGTAGCAGTGGCTCGTACAGATAAAATACACCAGGATGCTGATTAAATAACTGTCCTAGAAATGAAGAACCTGTTCTTGGTTGAGCGAGGATTAAAACATACGCAGAAATCCTCTTTTCTGTTTGGCGTCCAGTCTCCTTGAGGCGAGGCGCAGGTTGTGTGAATTGAAAAACGTTTGATATGATAATGCAGACGAAAACAGTTCCAAGCAAAACTAAGATGAAAACGAAGTGCCGTGTATTTCCAAATGACATTCCAGATATAATTTGTTGAATGAGACTTCTGAAATAAATATTAAAAAACATTATTACTAATGAAGGGTTATGTGAAACATTTTGAACGAAAATATAATACTTCGTTTCAGTTTGTTTTGCCTTCACTACACAACTAAACACACACAAAGTGGATAAGAAATACATCACGCAACGTCCTACATGCGCCAAAGCCGGACACGTAAACCTCAAAAACCTCTTGTTAGGAAAAATATGTACCGCGTACCCCCGACCAAATGCAGGGACGCCATCAAGGTGGATATTTAAACAACGGAATGAAAAACAAAACAGATAACGCTAATTACACAATAAAAATGAACCTTATGCGTGGCAAGGCTAACCTTAGAATTTCACAAGGTTTTCAACAGTCTCTTTTTACAAAAGTACTACCCATGACCCTTCGCGTACTACGCTCGCACCCAGTTCTCTGTTTCGTGTCGGAAAAATATTAATTTATGCCAGTACTGATTGTCACAAATTAAATGTTTTTGTTTTTGTTTTCTCAACCTTCCCAAACTTGCTTTACCTCTGCTTCATTATCGAAAACTCAAAATCTATCCCTTAATTCTCTCCTCTGATCGACATCCAACTCTCCTTACATTCCCAACTAGGAGCGGCCTTTTTTATTTCATTTTGTGGGGGAGAGGGAGGGGGAATTTCCAAAAAAAACATTCTGTACAGCAAAAACAATCGAGCAAGTGCTGTCTGCTATCTAGGTTCTTCGTTTAATGTTAAAGGGGCATTGTCACGAGGATTTTGCTGTTTTAGGTCAATTCTGTGCTAAAATCATTACTTTAAGACTTTAATCATAAACAAAAAGCTTCTGTACAGCTACGACGAAGATCTCAAATGAATTTTATCAGAGAGGGCTAACCATAATAAATTTCTTGAGGATTTTTTAATCACGTAGCATCAAATTTCAAACCATTTCCATCCATGCCATCCGTAGCGACAGACGACAGGAAACAGTTACAGTACCTTCAAATCTAGTCTTCAATAACAAAACTAGATCATTAGTTTTAGAATTCAATTGATGCGAAGGCACCTTCTAGCTTTTTATAAAGCTGGCAAATGGCGTGACAATGCCCCTTTAAAATACACAAGCTATTTTCCAGCATAAGAAGATTCATGCACAACCTGAAGGTCAGAAAAAAAATTCATGTTCCGGGAAATTGCCCAATCTCCACCTTCACCCCACCCCTCAATTAAGGAAATTGCTCGATGGGGTAATGTTCTGAATTTGGCGTCAGAAGTTTTCAGAAATACCACGTAAAAATGTTTGTTCATCCTGAAGCGATTTTATTTTATCGCATTGTGTTATATCGAGTTTGGTATCAATCGAGATTGCTGTTCTTTTGACAGTTCTTTTGACAACATACCTTGCTTGTTCTTGAAATTAACATTAGCAAAACCAATCAGACGTTACAGGCCGGCTCAGCTATAAACACATTGTCAAAAACTGAGCTCATTTGTCGATACTAGATTAAGAGAATTTCAATGAATTGTAAGGACCTTAGTCAATCACACTTTTGTTTTTGTTTACATGCGAAAGTTTAACAATTATATTTTATTTGGAGCGTGTCGAAACGAAGGAAATCACTTTGAAACTACTAAAGATAATTAAACGTACTTTCAGGAACCCAACTTACAGTTTTAGCAATAAAAATGGCTTAGGCTGTATAGGGTCCTTTAAGACAATATGAAAATATTTTCTTCGACGAGGAATTACAATGCGCTGTAAAAGAAGAGCTGTTTGAAGAATAAACCACTTACCTGCGACTAGGGGATGATTAATAACTCTTGTTGCCTTAATTCTCCACTACAACGCCTTTCTCTGAAGCTAGGTGACTAGTCGATGAGAAGCCTTTATCTAATATGAAATTGTATTTATGTTTGCTTTTCTGTTTCCAAAACAGCCAAGGCATTAAGGTGAAATAGTACACAAAAGATTTGTAGATGCTTTCATTAAATTATTAAGGAAGCTCGCTCGATGAATTTAAATAGAACACCAGCATATGAAAAACGAAAAAGGCTGGTTAAAAATAGCTTTAATTTTGTCACACAGGAAACTCCTCCTAAGGAAACTTTCATCTTTCGAGGGCGTAAAAAACCGCAAGTTGATAATCATCATTAAAGGGGGATCTTTAGGACTTTTTTTAAACTAGAATTCGAACCACACGAACTAAAACAAAATGCCAAAACAAGCTTTTAAACATTTATATATAACGAAAGTGATTGGGGTTAGACAGGAGTCCATTTCTGGCCGAAATCTCGAAAATAGACATGGGATAATCACACAGCGAATACCAAAAAAAACGACAGAGAGTGGGACCAAAGATGATCACAGAAAACATCTCAAACATTGTCTCTTCTGTGAGTAGGGGCTGTAAAGCGAAGTTAGCCTGGTTTGTTATCCAGTGTTTTCGTAACTTACACTTCGTTTCTGTTTTGGTAAAGCAAATTTTAAAGGTAGACTGAATATCTGGCAATTTGGCGGTAAATCAAGTTGTCTTTTAAACTTGTAGATGCGGGAGAACAACGAGTAGTCAGCTCTAGTTACGCGCGCTCATTGGCTAATTTTTATCGTCAATAAGCGGACAGACACATGAATTCAGTATAATGCGATGCGGCAACGAGCGAGAGCGGACAATTTGACAGTTTGTTATCGTAAAAAACAAATGGACGTCAGTTTTTCATGCGTCTTTCCAGTTATAGCCAATGAATTTTGTCATAATATTGTCAAAGTAGTCAGCTACTTTGACAATGTTATGACGAAATTCATGATCAATAACAGGCCAGACGCATGAAAAACTGACGTCCATTTGTTTAATAGATATCCTTTACGCGATCTTATGATCTCCGTTTAGCGCTGATATTGAAACCTATTATGCTTATGAGACCATTTGCCTCGATAATTCAATTTCTAGGGGACCTGAAAAACTCAAATGAAAGAGGAAAAGAAAGGGAACGCTCAAAGGAAGGGTGGTGAATTATAAATTGGAGACTTAACGAGAAGTAGCCTGCGAGCAGGCTCACGTTGGAGCGCAGGCGAGAATTGAAGAATTGAAGCACAAGCGCGGCAAAGCCGCGAGACGAGAAAGTCACTTTCTTGGGACCTCTTCACCAGACTCCTTTCCGCCGGATCGCTTTGCTCTTCGTCGCTCGCGCGCGTGGCTCAAAGGTGAGCCTGCTCGCAGGCTAAACGAAAAGTTGGAACCCCTGAGTTGAAACTAGAGTTTTCCTTTGCAAGCCCGAGGCATAGTGTGACTTTTTAAATGTGAGTGCAAGACGTTCATAAGGCATTTATGAAGAATAACAAAGGAATTAGGACTTCGAGACTTTCTTAGCCAAAAAATTGAGACTGAAAATATTGGAAAAATCAAGACTGCAAGCCCCTCATAAACCAGTTCGAAAATCGAGACTGGGAGCCCTCTAAAATTTGAAAGAAATTTTGCGCGACTTACGGTATTTGAAGGACCATTCGCCACACCTAATAAAAGAAATGAGCTGCCTGGAGTCAGAGTGCATGGGTTATGTGTTGCGGAGTCTAATTCGTATTTTTTTATAAACGCAAGTGAGTTGAAATCGATAACACAAGCTCAAATGTCGCTTACCATCACCAATCAGATTCGATTACATATTTTTGAGCATAACCTTATCTTTGTATTGGAGACATGGAAGCTAGAAGTTTAATATATCTATGGCCTAGATTAAGCGTTGCGCTACTGTCGTGCCGAACTAAATTCAAGAATTAAAAACGACTTAAGCACAGCTAGCAGCAGTAGCACACAGCTCGTCAGGCGGCAAGACTACTTAGCACGAAGACTTTGCCGTGGCCCACGGTAGTAGCGTGACTTGTGTCTTCAAACGGCGTGCTCTTGCCTGCCGAGCTGAATTCATAGCCTGCTGTATCAGCTGCTGTTGCTTTTTTTCAGCCTTAAAAGTTGTCTTCAGCAAAGCAAACTTCTTGCGATCTTCAGCGCGACTGAATAAAATTCGACGTTTAAAACCACTGCAGTTCTTTTGCCATGTATGTACGTGTATACTTATTTTAGTCGACTCAAATATGTTCGGCTGATTTGATTTAAACGTCGCATTTTTTACCGAATAAAATTGCTGAGCGCGAGCGACGTGTTTTAAATTCCCATTCGAGCAAACATAAATTGTTTAAAAGCTGACGTTTCGAGCGCTAGCCCTTCGTCTTCGCTCCGACGAAGGGCTAGCGCTCGAAACGTCAGCTTTTGAATCTTATCAACTCAGTTGATAAAACCAAATTATCCTGTAATACTCCCACCGACGCAGCACCATAGTTTCTTTAGAAACTTACCCCCTTTATAAATTATTTAACATCATTTGAATTCGATTCGGCACATGCAAAATGCAGCGTTTAAATCAACTGTCGAACTTCAGTCGAATATTCGACTGACTCGCATCGAATTGAAATATGTCGCATTTAATCGATTTAGACTTCGCATTTTACATGCACTTAATCTGGCAATTCGATTCGGCGCATGTAAAATGCGACGTTTAAACCGGGCCTAAAAATAATAAACAAACTGCGGTTATACACATAACGAGACAGCGCATGTTTTCAGTTTGCCACTGCACTAGCACGAAGTTTGGACTACGCCCACATACAAAAGCGTACGTGCTTGAAACATGCAGTTTGGTGATAGATGACAGTACCGAATTCCAATTTCCATGTACTTAATACTGACTCAGTAAAATTGCTCCTCTTTTCCATGAAATAACAGGGGGCGGATCAACGAAGATTAAAAAAATAAAAAAAGAGTGACTAGTTGTAAAATTTTGAGTGCCTTTTCACTCAGTTAAAAAACAGACACGTTGTTTTGCGTGTTTTTTAAAATAACTACTCAATAACAAATTCATTGCCCGTGCATATGGTTGTTTTATGGCAGGTGTAATTTTCCTGCCAATAGCTGCCGGCTAAACAAAGTAGTTGTGTTGGAAAAGAACCCAATAAAAGTCTGTTTTTAGTGGAAAGGTCAGACATTTGGGGGCTACAATAGAGGACTTCGCGCTTGTTGGGGGATCATGGGTAATCAGGGCAAACGAAAACAAGATGGCGGCCGTGTGTACCTGGTAATGCTCGCGATACTGAACTGTTTTGGAACTGTTTGCGGCTTTTCGCTCGTGAAAAGGAAAACTGACATCAAAAATGGTTCTTCGGAGAATATTGCAGGTGATTATTTTGACATTTAACAGCCATTCATATTCATGTAGTGGTGTACTGTCGAAGTCATGCCACATTATCGCTGCTGTGTTGGCGGATGCGATAACGATTCAAGGTATCCAGAAAAAAAAAATACTAAAGAGAGAACACGCTACTGGGGACTTGACATTGTATTACTTCCCTAAGGATTCAAAGGGTGAAAAGGACTGGAGCATTGTGAGGACTGTGAGCCTTGGTTAGTTTTGTGTTAAGAATGTTAAGCCCGATTATATGCGCACTTGAATCAGTCACCGTATGTTTACTCCTGGTCACTCATATTCTGTACCTTGATTGTCTAGACCTGCGTTTACATGTGTATTCTTCATACTGTTTTTAAAATAAAACCTGTTGTTGTTGTTACATTTCTTTGATTTTCATGCCTGGGGGAATTTGTAGGTAGGAAGAGATTGCAAGAGTAATCTGCAGGGGTCCTGTGCACAACACACAGGGACTGAAGGTTGAACAAGCATTAGCAAGCAATGAGTGTTAAACCCAAGAGAGAACCCTCTTAGCCAAGATGTTTATTCACAGCAAGTAGTTTCAAGTTCCATAATGCAAAACACAAACTTTGAAGTCAAATGAAGCACATACTTTCCATTAAATGACTAAGTGAAAAGACAGACCAAATATAAAGACAGCGTTACGTGTTTCTTGTCCACGTTCTATATCATTGTAAGGTACATTCTTTGAGATTGTTGTCGTTCTGGGCAAGATAATTACAAGAACTACAAACAAATGACTGAGGACAAGATTTCTCGTCAATCTTTAAACAGCCCCAATGGTACCTCAGGAACAAGAGTCGCAGTGCAGACTATTTTCATTACAATAATTGTCAAACTCCTTAGGTTCTAAACAGAGACTGTCACAAAGAGCACAGTAGTAAAGGGGTCTAAACCCAAGAATTACCCTTGGAGATAGGTCTTGAAAAATATTACAAGGTTTGGAAGAACTTGCTGCCAGAACACTGCTTCAAAATGTATAAGTTCAACAAATGGATCCCCTTTACGTGTCCAAACAACAACAAAAAACCGTCTCTCCAGTCCTGACATGGCAATCCCCCCCTGTAATTTGGGTGTAATATCTGTGCCCTCTTTTTAGCTTAAGCTTTCCTTCATGCATTTCCAAATATTCTACCTTATTCCAAACGTCTGAAATAAGCATGCCTCTCACTGATTAGGGACACTTGTATTCCATGGCAACATTTTCCTCATGCATGCATCCCCACCCCACCTAATAGATAGGAGTTCACTAATATCTTCTAGAAGCAGCAGCATTGCTAAAAGTGGAGACACTTTGCATTTCACTGATTGGCCTGTTTTCCTCATTAACTTTTTGAGTTTAACATTGACATCATGAAAATGGGAAACAGTTATTCTACCCTTATGCTGCCTTTTCCAAACATCATGTATCTTGTACCCTTTTGGGCTGTATGTCTTTATTACTAGAGTTACTCCAAGAACATGCTCTTTCAGTACAGGATGGGTATATGAACCTGTGTTCTCCTGCAAATTCTATTTTGTAGAGTAGTGCAATGACATGATTGCAGCACTTGCTGTAGTCAGCTGTGTACAGGTACAATATCCACCAACTGCTTCTCCTGACAATTGAATAAAGACCCAGACTTTATGAGATTCATCCCTGATTCTCTGTGATGGAGTCACTGCAGCTTTTAAGAAGACACCTTCAGTGTTTATGGTCTTTACATAGACCTTATGAACAAAGACACTTTTCTAAAATGAGAAGGCCTTTCTAACCTTATATTGACTAGTATAGTCTGTTGAAAATGCCTTGTTCTCTAAAATATAGCCGAAGATCTGCCCAGTGAACTTTTGGCCATTTAAACACGTTGTCCTCCCAACCTTCCATCTCCAAGGGATCTTCTGTCACATCACAATACTTTAATATGTCACTGTATACCCTTTGCAGAGTACAAAGAAGAGTCTCTGCAGTTTCTTTTATAGGCAGGTTTTACTCAAATGCTACTAACGCACGGGCTGCTAAATGAGCATGATTACCGTGGTATGTTGCAGATAAAACCTTAGTTCTCCGGTGGAAAGATCAAGGAAATCCTCCAAGTGTTTTCCCATAATCGCATCATATGCCGCGTTCCCCTCGGAAGTTCCACGTTGTCCCTTCAAAAAGTGGATGAAAGCTCTTTTCTGTACTTGTTAATGTCAAAATAATTACCAATGTTCTCCAAAGAACTATTTTTAATGTTAATTTTCCTTTGCACTAGCGAAAAGCCGCAAACAATTCCAAAACAGTTCAGTTTCGCGAGCATTACCAGCTACGCGCAGCCGCCATCTTGTTTTCGTTTGCCCTGATTACCCATGATCCCCCAACAAGCGCGAAGTCCTCTATACAAACACAATGACATCGAGAGCAAACTTGAAATTAATTGAAATGAATGTCTAATGCTATTGATCAGATCTGTACCGAAAATTGAATTAAATCATTGCTAGGCGAGAAGGTTCGATTATTAAGGAAAAAATAGTCAATTAGTACAAATGGAGCTTGTCTGCATTCAAGGTCGTATTGTGGGATCAGCGAGCGTACAATGCGAAAAGAACTTTCTTCGCACCTGCTCCAAAAACAGATGAAAGCTTAGTTTAATCGTCTTTCGGAAAACTGAAACTCTTAATTAGCAGTCTTTTATATTGGAATCATACAAAGTTGGTGTATCAGAAACGCTGGTCGTTTGTATGACACGCCGACTGTGTATTTTAGACAGACTGAGATCACATGTAATACATAGAGGTTTGTTTTTGTACTGCAGAAACACCTCAGGACCTGAAGTTGTCAAATCGATCATAAAACAATTTTAAACGGTTCGAGTTTAACTGCAGAACTGACTACGAGAATCTACTGAACGGCCTAGACAAAAAGGAGCAATGAAAAATTACGCTACAACGCAATGCCTTGAGAGCAACTCAACAAGCATGTGGCTCAACACATCCGATATCAACAAGTCCTCAACTGAAATTCACTGTGGAAAGCTTGGAGCGGCGAACAAAATAGCTGGTAATGTGGTTAACATTGCTGTGTCGCTTTTTGGATCGCTAGGAAACGTTCTGGTTATTCTTGTAATTTGGCGAACGCCAAATTTAAGGACTATCTGCGGTATTTTAATTTCCAACCTTGCGATAGCCGACCTTTTAACGACGGCTTTCACGAATGTACCATTTACTCTTGGTCATTCGGAACGTTCGACATGCAAAGATCCTATTTCACTTCGTGTTGCCTTGGTAATAATGCATATTTCTGTGTCCGCTTCGCTTGTGACTCTAACTTTTCTGAGTATCGACCGATGCTTTGCCATTTGTAGCCCTCTGAGGCACAGGACGTTCGTGACCTTCACGAAATTAAAGCTGGTCATTGTTACAATATGGTTGGAATCTCCTGCGTTGCCAATTTTACAAGAACTATACCCGTACAGTCCATATGTATGGTATGTTCCAACTTATGCTCTTTTGTTTTGTTTTACCATAATATTAACTTGTGGTATCCTCACCATCTTTTATGTACGAAGGATGTCTTTTAGAATAATGGACTTGCACCAAAACCACCATGATGACCGTATGCGGCTCAGGAACAAACAGGTTGCCAAAACGACAGCGTTAGTTATATTTTTGTTTATTTTCAGTTGGACACCGCTCATAACAATAAGACTGTTAAAACGTTCGGTAGTGTTGGACTATTGGTTTGTAACACTTGCTCTCTCTAGCTCTGTTGCAAATCCATTTATCTACTTTTATCGACATAGAAATTATCGCCAGGCGTTGAAAAAAATATTTGGACGGTAAGATTTTTGCCGAAAACTCAAGGATATTATTAAGTACAAAGTTAAGTCTAAGTTTAAGTTATTACCAACAAAGATTTTCAAACTTGCCAGTGAGTCATCGTCCACTGGGTTACAAATTCATTTCGAATCTCGGTTCCTGGGAGGGAAATTTTCCCACATTAACATGAATTAAGCTGTGGGTGACCGAGACGAACCTGTTTTCACAAAATTTACAGCTTCGCTTTCGCAACATAGCGGCCAATGAAAATGGTGTAATTTTTTTCCCAGTAAGAGTCCACAAAGCTACGATAGCGGCGGAGAAGCAAGTTTATGTTCCACCATTTTGGTTTTGTTTCTTGAATTATCATCCCGCTCGGCCAAGCTGAAATGTTCCTAGCCAGCAAGAGCCGGTTTCTCGAAGGTCCCGAAAAGCTGTCTCACCCTAAAAGCTGTAGCAAAATTTCCAAACTTAATGATTCCAGAGCTGTTTTATTCACATATTTTTAATATGAACAGAGGTCAGCTCTTCATTCAAGAAGTTTCTGGTGTTTAAACCTCGGGCTTTCGTGTGTTTTTAGAAAAAAATCAGCAAAAAATAGCTTTGCGGGCCCGAAAAGTTTCCGGGCCTTTCAAGAAACGGGCCACAGGCTCACATGAGGAGCTCAGACTTTTTTAGTCGTAGATGTAATACCGCTAGAAATAATAAACTTTTCACTATATATTTAGGGCCAGTACTGTGGCCAAAATTATCGAGCACGGACTAGCACTTTTTTTCGAGGAGGAAGAAGCTTGCTAGTTTAACAGCTGCATGGCTGAGAATACGTGACCCTTCTTTCCCCATTAACAGCATAAGACGCTTTCATGAATGTTTTGATTATTCTTAGTTTAACAGAATTAAATTATTGGAATAAGCACATCTACTTAATGTTGCAAATATTCAGTTGTTCAGCGAAATTTCAATTAATTTATTTATTCAATTTCCAATATGTGTAATATGTATTTTAAGTCTCAAGTATATGAAGTGTCCCTAAAGACTGGGCTCTCTAACCAGCTAGTAGATTGACACATTAATAAAGTTGCATGCTGTATTGTATTTCAACTTCGCTGTTCAAAACTGGGAATTGCCGGATTTCATACGTCGGGGGCCTGGGCACAATCGGTGTATTATGGGATTAACAACACAAGACCGATATATTCAGAAAGAGCACACCGAGCTTTACAAAATCCTTAAGTTTCGTGTAAATTGCGCCAATATTGAACAAGATACAGCCATTCAAAAACGTAAAAAATTAGTAACAAATGTACGGTTTTGCCGGACGCTTGTCCGGAAAGCCATACATTTTCCGGACACTTGTCCGGAAAGCCATACATTTCTTTGCAAATTTTAAAGTTTTTGAATGGCTGTATCTTGTTCAATATTGGCCCAATTAACACGAAACTTAAAGATTTTGTAAAGCTCGGTGTGCTCTTTCTGAATATATGGGTCTTGTGTTGTTAATCCCATAATACACCGATTGTACCCAGGCCCCCGACGTATGAAATCCGGCAATGAGAACTTATGAAAAAGAAGTCTGCAATGTCCCTAGCTTCCAAACAACAACAGCTGTTAGTATATACCACATAAGTGAATAGTACTTTCCGCGCACGCTGATTGGCTACCTCGGAGGTGATTAGCCAAGTACTATTCACCTCCACTTCGGTGAATAACTGTCAAATAATAGGAAAAATTAAAGAATAGGCGCTTTGTACGATCCGTTCACATGGTATGGCATAAATTATGCTGGGACGAAAATAACGCAGTGGGACTTCCAAAACAAAGACAAGCCGCACTGGACTGGCAAGAGTTCCTTTGTTTTGAAAGTCCCACTGCATTTATTCCGTGACACGTGGCCGGATAGTGCAAAGAGAGCTGCTACACTTCTGGTCCTTATACGTACCACTGTCGTTGCAATGTTACGTATAGGTTGCATTATTATAAAAAAAAAAACTGCAGCACAATGTTATGTACACTTAATATTTTTTGTCTTTTGCTATGTACACATTATGCGCCAGTAAGTTGCACGTGAGAGTGACCAACTCTAACGTCTAAGCTCCTCTGGTCACTGCGCGCGTTTTATCCTGATGATTTATTTAATTTACTGTTGCTTTTATGTTATCTAGTTATGAAGTGTAATCCCCTTTTGTACTAGATTATTGAATAGTAGTGCAATAAATAAAAAATCTTAAATCTTATGTACCAGTCAAACTCGAAGCTTCAACATCCCCCCCCCCCCCCGGGCAACACCCGGGCATTTGAATTTTTGGAAAATTTTTGTTCAAATCCCCCCTCACCGGGCCGAAAAGCTGTTCAAATGCCCCCATCCCAGGAAAATTACCAGATTACTGTTTTAACTTTTCAGTAGCTTCTATTATGCTTCTGAGGCTGTGCATGTTAACATGGTTTATTAGACAACACATATTTATATATTATAGATATAAATCGTTCTTAAACACCTTCAAATACGGAACACAGCTTGTGTAGGCCTTTGGTTTTCAACCAATCCGCCACGAATACGCAATCTTTTCCTTTGAATTCATCAAAGTTTGTCTCCGCCGTCTCCGCCATGATTTATCGACCCACGTGGAATCAGCGCGACTCGTAACATGAAATCGAGGCTAGCGATCAAATTCCCCACCCCCTATGAGTGGTGATCAAATGCCCTCCCTCCCGGGCAGGAAGAGGCGTCAAATGCCCGGGGTATGCCCGGGGGGGATGTTCAAGCTTCGATTTGACTGGTACATAATCTAAAATCTGCCAAAGAAAGGGTCTCATTTCGCCCAACTTATTCAGTTTTTTTATCATGAACTCAACGATACCAGTGCACCGTGAATATTATTGTTACTCCTAGCAACGTATGCAGCTTAGCGTAAGGCACCGTCCACACAACGCGGGGAAAAAAGTCCCACCGTGCACGCTAATCCGTCACGAAAGCGAAGCTTTTCGATAATGAATTTCAGTCCGTACTGCGCAGTCTCAACACACACAATTGTTCGTAGACAAAAAATCTCTCTCATGGAATGCGAATCGATGTTATTCGTTATAAGCCACATACCTTATCTTAAGGCCTTCAACGTGAAAACTCCATTAAGTTTTACAGCTGCGAAGTGGTTTCATCAAGTGGATATGAGAAAGACCGAAACAGACACACCGAAACATAAAAAAAGCTTCGTGTCCATAATGGCGATTGACAAGAACCTTTGAGGTTACTTTCATGTAGGTGGCATCAAAATGTCTATATTGTATGATGTCATACATGAAACAAAACAAAAAAAACGTCAACAAACAAGAGTGAGCACTACGGT
>JAHPZR010023019.1:0-32618 GCA_019787425.1 Platygyra sinensis | reverse complement strand
GGTATGTACTATTTTTCCTATATTTTGAGAATTTTTATACAGCCCTGACGCGTTCAGCAATGTTGCGATCGATTCTTAGGGTAAGCAACATAAAAAACACTCAATCGGTTCCTGTTCAATTGACTTAGTTTATGTTTGTCAAATCATCAGTGTTCGATTCTGACGGTGAAAACCATGAGGCCTACAAGGAAATACACAACAAATACAAGGAAATGGTAGGTTAAGCTTTTTTTTCGTAGCCTAAGTAGTTTTATTCGAACCATCAAAGCATCGAATTTTTGAATTAATCTCAAGGACTTCTTCGCATTCCTGTCCTTGGTGCCAATGAGATGTCAAATTTAAATTCTTTCTTCGTAATATGATTGAAATGAAAAGTAAAAATGCTGAATATTCTTGATGTGTCCAAGACTTTCCTGCTCGTGTTTGCAAACGTGACAAGTCATCGCTGAGCCAGAATTTTCTCATTACCCTGCGAAACACACTTTATAAGCTTATCTTTAAAATGGATCTCATATTCTTTTCAAGAAAACAAGCTGAGAAATGCACAACTTTAAATGTAAAACGTTAACTCTCATTTCATGGTCATTTAAATTAAAATACAACATTCATGATCGTTGTTCTTCGTCTCAATAAATTTTAACAATTTCGCTAGCTAAAAATTATAAAGACAAAAGTTACATTACCACTGGAAGGAGATCGAAACCACCTGACCACGTTTAAACATACATGAGACTTATCTGTTAACGAAGAAGTCCAACAATGTGCCTTCTCTCTTGAAATGGACCAATTTTAATATATTTTGCTACTGATCAGCTATGGAAGTGCATTGATCAGGTAAAACTTGCTTACACTTTATGATCAAATTTTTGCAAAAATATAATTTGAAAGTGTTAATATATTCTCTTTTGCCTCGTAATTAGACATTGGTTGTTTAGCCAAGAGTAGTGAGCAAATAAAACTGCCTTAGAAAATAGACTGATTTGCAACCAGTAAGCATTAAAATTGATGAAGCACTCTTACTTTCCAAGTCATTAATGTTTATTTTCACTTGTGATAAATTTGTTTTCCATGTGTCATAGCGATACTCACTATTTACAAACAACTCTATATAACAACTCTATATTTCCCAACCACAGAACAAAAGATTCCTTTGTTTCGACAGCCAATAAGCCTCTGCTTGGCACATTAATGACAATAGGTGATGTAACAGTGAGTATCGCTTTTGACTATAGAATTTTTTCTTGAAGGTGGAAACTTTGTTGGCAAGTTTTTTGAAGGATGTTGGAATATCTGAAGAACAGTTCATGACCGCATGTAAAAATGGAAGCGGCAGTCCACAATTTAACGGCATGAATAGGGTAGGTGGAGAGATGTGACACTTATTTGTATTCTTCATTTTTCATTACAGTTGAATTTGAAACCCCAAAGCACACTGGCAATGAGTTGTGGTACAAACAGAAAAGATTTAAGACGAAATCCGATAGAAGATGGAGCAATTTCAGGTTTTAGTGGACAAAAATCTGTACCAGAGTAATTTTAAATATTTTACAGTCATTTTTACATTTTTAAAAGCTAAATACATAAATAATTGCCTGAAATAACTCCGAAAAATAATTTCCCATGGGAACGAGAGAAAATAAATTTCAAAGTTCAGTGATTTTGTGGAAACACAGGCAAAATTCCATCATCAGTTTCATTTCACCAAAACTTTTAAGCGTTTCATACGAAGTTCAACATTCGTTTTTGACGTTTGGTGTTGCTAGAAATGAATTGTTTTGAGAAGATATTTAAAAGAGCCCTACAGAAGTTTGCAGTACAATGTAAATAATCTTGGTACAAGATTTTTGTCCTCTTGTTACTCCAACGGCTGGCGGATTCCGTCTTAAATTTCTCACATTGACTCAACACAGTAAAAGAAAGAAATAAAACCTTTACATCAGCAGATGTTACAACTGTGAAAATTTGAAATGCAACACCTCAGAGCAGTACCAAAACCTGATTTCAGTTAACCTTGGAAAGATACTGCATAACAAGCATGCACTTTAGATTATAATTTATTATTAAAAAACATCGCACTATTAAATGTGACATTTTGGTCTGACTGACATCCCCTATCTTCCAATTCTAACAATGCTACTGTCATAACAGAGGTAATTTGTCAAGTCTGCATTTGAGTCTAGTAGTCTGTGAGGCTGGTATTAACCTGTGGTCTGCATAGCTTTGAGCAGTTAGGAGTATTTTTGTTTCCGCTTCTGTGGCGTGGTGTCATGGTTAGTATAATGCTAGATTCTGTCAAATCAAGTGGTCCAGATTTGAGCTCTGGCCAGGGGAGACTGCATTGCATTCATGGGCAATTAAGACACTTATAAACTCTCACAGTGCCTCTCCTAACCCAGGTGTATTAATGGGTACTTGTGAATATAATACTAGGATGACATCCTGCAATTGACTGGCACCTCATCCGGGGAGGGGGAATGAAAATTCTCCCAGTTGCTTCATGCAGCAGGACCTGGTCAGGAATAAACTTAGGATATATGCGGTAGTGGCCTGATCTAGACTCTACCTTTTTACCTCAAGTCTAATTTCCTATTAACACGCATGAAGAGAAGTCTAGGCAATTTGAGACTTAATTGTCTTGCCCAAGAACACAGCACTCAGACTGCTTTGTCAGATGTCCAATACACTTTCCAACTACAAGGGTGTTTGTGCCTCTTGCAAATCAATAATATGGAAAGCATGCATGCATTTTTCTAAGTAACAGCATGATACCTGTTGTTTCTTTTATAATTGCAGAATTTATAAATTTCACTTGTAATTTACCCGTACTTTCACTATGTACATATGTGAAATTTTCTGATTTAATTTTCTGATGTAATTTTCTGGTTAATCGTCTCTTTCCATGTCACAAAGGATGTATTTGATCAGATGTGGGCTGCTGAGGATTTTGAAGTATTCAAGAGATTAATGATTCAGAAAAATGTTGAGCTACAGTTACAGGCGTTACAGCTTCTTCAGACTCTGCACAATGTCCAAATGCCAATGCCAATGCCCACTCAAATGCCAATGCCTGTACCGGTTGCTTCGTCCAATGCACCCCTTCCACCTGCCCCAAGCATGGATGAAGATGCTATTATGCAAGAAGTGTTGAAGAGATCTAAGGAGGAGTATGAATCAAAGCATAAAGATGGGAAGGGAAAGACAGAACAGGAACTTGAGAAGACAATAGCACAATCTAAGGAAGAAAGTGAGAGGTAAGAGGGAATAATTTGTTTATCTAAATGTCTACATGTGGGTCAATAATATCAGTTTACAGTTAAAGATTGTATCATTGTCCAGAAAACATTTTTTTAACCAAAAAAACAGGCTGTAGAGAAGGTCACAAAAAGTGAGTGAGTTTGACTGTAATTTGCCTTCCAGGCCTGGAGAAATTATCAGATTTTTTGGCCAAACTGGTTCAAGCTAAGTGGCTAGAAGTTGATAATGAAAAATCATGATTATCATACCAATCTGATTGATGAGTAAATACTTCCATCCACAAAGTAATATTGTAGTTTTACTTCAAAATTGTACTTCTACTACAAAACTGCACTTTATCTCAAAACTGCTATTTTACTTCAAAGCTCTACTTCCACCACAAAAGTACTTGTGCCTCTAAACCACAGCTCAATTTCTCTCAAAGTACATGTCAGTAGTAGTTTTGTCTCAAAGCTGCACTGTCACACACTTGGAAAGCACACTCATATAGCTCAAAGCCACCATTCTATTTCAGGACCCCGCTGCAACTGCAAATAATCACCTCTACTAACCTCTAAATTATCAGCAATTTCAACTTGGCATTGCCTTTCCAGCTCAAAACTGGATCTTCATGGCAAACTCCACTTTTACCATAAAAAGGGGTTTCACTATACCTCCACCACAGAACTAACCTTCAATGACTTGTAATCTTTTGCTTTTTTAATGCTATTTCTATCTAATCCTCTGTTTCTGACTCCTCTAGGCAATCTTTATCTTTAGAAAATGTGGAAAGTGTAGTCGATGAAGAGGGTTCCAGGTGAACACATCTTGTTAAAGTCAATACATCAGAGAGTCTATTTGTTGTCTTAGTTAATCTGCAGTGTTATCTTGTTCTGGATTGGTGTTCTCACTCACCCTTAACACCACCATTTGACATTCTTATGGATGTTTGAGATCAAACATTTCACTTCAAATGCAGTCTTTTCCCCTGTTTTGTCCTTGGGCAGATTCCAAAAATTTAGAAAGAGGGAGCAGAAAAAAAGTTTTGCAAGAGTGCAACCTCACCCCTTACCCCCCAACATGTAACCATCCTAAAATACTTCTTGAAGCATGGTTCGTATAAAAAGAAAAAACTTAAGAAAACCTACAAAATCCAGGAAAATGGAAGCCAAGTCCCATTACCCCATTAAATTTGGAGGACATCCAGAAAACTATGACAAAAACAACCCTTGGCAAAAACCCACACCCTTAGTGAGGGGCATTCCTGCTTTAATATAATTATTTTTTTTACAGATGTGCATTTGAATCTCTGGAATTTTTTCTTTCTCAATGTCAATCTTTTCTTTCTTTCTTTGCCTTTTTTCATTTGCCAGGGCAAGGCCCATCTATGCTTCACACCCCTTCTAAAATAATAATGTACATTTTACTTTGCATATTCAATGGGTTTGTTCATCTCATTTCTGTTTTATTCTCCTTAACTACCTCCTGACTCTTCTTATCGGTTTATCTTTGTTGTTTTGCCTTTTTTTCTGACCTTTTCTGTTTTTGATGTGTTCAAATATCTTTTAACCCTTTCACTGCCAATGGGTCTACCTTAGATGAGTAAAGTCGTCTGGCGTTAGACAGAGTAAAATTAATTAAGTCGCCCTTGGCAGTGAAAGGGTTAAACCGTCTTTTCAACTGCTACCACACAGGCTTACCTTAACTGGTACACCATGTGCTTCTGACCTGAATAATTAGATTTGACGAAAGAATGTGTTCGGGTGGACAAGCTTGTAGATTTTTCTTTTTCGTTTCATGTAGTTTTCATGTACAGGTATTTACGTGTTTATTTTAAGGTTAAGACAAATAGCGGAGAGAGAACAAGAAGAGTTAGAAAAGGCGCTTCAAATTTCACTCGACGCACAGAAGAAGCAAACAGCTGAGGCAGAAAAATTACGCGATGAAGTAAAACAGTCTGCACCCAAGACAACTCCTCAACCCACCCCTGTAGACAGCAAACCAGCACCAAAGCCCTCCCCTGCTGCAAGCAAAACTGTACCCAAGCCTTCCCCTACTGAAAGTAAATCAGCACCCAAGCCTTCCCCTGTAAAAGCTAAATCGCCTACACAACCAGAAACGAAGACCTCTGGCTTACCGCCCTTGTCGGGACAGACAAAGAAAGCGGCGAACAAACCGTCTGAAGCGGCAGCAGGGTGGCTGCAGAGTGCTAAGGAAGATGCCACCAGCGGTACCTCTGTCACGACAGAACCGGTAAACTTGTCAATTTGTTGTAACGCTTATTTATTTCGATAGGTACTCACTGATTGAATGACCAGAGTCTCAGTTTTCGCTAGCCAGTTAACAAGGAGCATTGCTCCAGGAAATACTGGGATTTTAAAATTATCTTCTTCTGATAAACCCCTGGCATTTTATGATTATACTTATGATAACTTTTCAAAAAAAAATTACTAACACAACTTCATAAACGCTACACATGTAATGTAAGTGAGCTGTTTAAAAACTGAAGCATATTAACACGAATTCCCTCGGTCTAGGTCCTGGAATTTTTACTTTCACTATCTGGAAAAGTCGTGGCACTCCTGGCCTACAAAACAAGCGTAACTGTTTTGCGTCTTTTAGGCAAACAGGGCGAGCGCGAAGCCTGAGTCACGCGCAAGGGACAGAGGGCGAAAGCAGCGTTCTTCTCCTGGCACGCGACTCGCGCTCGCCTCGCTTTCGCGTCTGTTGGCCTAAAATATGCAAAGAAAAAGTTGTGTTCTGCTGGCTATGGCACTCCTGCCGTTATCTTTAAGTAGTTACTAACCCTGTGTTGTAGGGCAACTGGAAATTTTTTTGTACCACTTGACCTCGTCAGTACTGACAACTTTTCAGTACAGTGATGGTGTTTTTTCTTCCTTGTATAGAAGCCGGAGGTAACAGAGGAAGAACTAAAGAGACGCTCTGCCTACCTTAAACAACAGCGAGACAAGCTCCTGGCGATGAAGAAGCAGGAACGTGAGAAACACTTAACGAAGTATACCGAGCAGCAGCCGAAAGCTCGGCCGACCTCCAGCCGAGCGGCCCATCGGGTCACAGCCGGAGAGCAGGTTGATTCGCCCCCTTCAAAGAGCGGCGAGGATGATGGGAAAAAATTGGCAATGCGGAGAGCTCTCGCGGACTGTTTGAAACGAGAAGTAATCGATAAGAATTGAATCCAGAACAATTTAGGATGAATTCCAGTTACAGCTGGTTCATTTGTAGGTCTTTTTTAATATCTAAACTACTAGCCATCCCAGCAGTGTCAATTTTCGGTACTACGATTATCAGTTGAGTAAAATACAACAAGAGGTTTTTGCGGTAAATTGTTTTGTTGCACCTGGTTCCGTTTCCGGTTCTGTCCTCGTGTACCGGTACACAAGAGCCGATACAAAAGACCAAACAATACATCTAACCACTGACTCCTAAACAAAGAAAGAACAATGGTTGTTCCCTTGTTTGCCGGTACACGAGGACAGAACCACGTTTCCAGTGGCAACTTGTGGGCTTTTGACCTCATTGGCAGAAAAGCGCGCGAAATTGTAGGCCACGTGACAGCCGAAACACGGCTGTTAGGAAACGAGGTAAGTTGCCTGTGACCACACCGTCATTTTAAGGCTTCGTGCCTTACTCAACTGATAATCGTAAGTCTTCGTAAAACACCCTCACACTTCGCGCTTGTTATTAACCAATCAGAAAAGTGAACGAGCACTCACGAGGACGTCAACATGACGTCATAAGCACGCGTGAAGTTACTCAGCAACCTTTCTCGCGAACACAGGCTGCATAAATTTTTTATTAGAGTTTTCTCTGCTGGAAAAAATGTTTTGTTTTGTTAGGTTGATGAGGGATATTGTTGTTTCTCATTCTCAACAGATACCTGCTTCAACAGCTGGCAAATAGTGTTTTGTACGCAGTTTAGGTTACATTGAGAGGGTTTGCGAAGAAAACACTATCTGGTGTTGCATGTCTACATTTAATTTCAACGTTAACTTATTTTTCGCTCCTTTTGAACTGGTTTCCTCTAGCTAATGACATTGTGGCGCAGGTTAAAATTCTTTCGCAAGCCGAAGAAAATTCCTACAACTGAGGCCGGATTTTGTTATAAGTATAAATTTTTTAATTGACTGAAGAGTAAAGAAGATTATGTCCTTTGCCTCGACCATCAATCTTCGGCTTCTAAGAGCAGCTACTTTGCTCATGAGTAGTGGCTCGCAAGCATCTAGAAACTCGCGTGCTGGATTACCCCGAAATTTCCTCTTTCTATAAATAATTCAATTGTAATAATATTTGTATTGCGTATTGCACAAATTGTACATGCTCTTGAAAAAGTCACTGGATGTTTGGTGCAAGACTTGCTAAGATCCCTGCAATGTCGGTTTGTATGAACTCTGTACGGACTTGTTCGCACGAGCATTAGATTATATTCCTTATGACAAATGCAAATAAAGTTTTATTGAAGAATTCAATTCGCAGTAGTTTTAGAGAGGAAGTCACCGCACATCAGGCTTAGCTGGTGTCCATGCGGAGGGTCCTTTATCGTGATCGAAATGGAATTAGGAGATTTTTTTTAAGAGGGAGGAAAGCCGAGGAACCCATAGAGGAACCCATAGAGAAACCCTCAGAGCAAGGCAAAACCAACAACAGACTCAACTCACATAAACCAGAGTCTAAATCGAACACAGGCCACGTAAGTAGGTGAGCGCCCTCGCCATTGCACCCACTCCTGGAAAAAGCCAAAGAAATTCTCCGGCTGCTCCTGATCTTGGTGGCTTCATTCAAAATAAAAGCCATGAGGTCATGATTAAAGACCCTGGCTTTTTTTGTGGTGTTTTTGTTGTACTGCTTTTTCGTTTCATCAGTTGTCCAGTTAAAGCGATGTAGAATTCTTTGCCTATCTCATGAAAGATAAAACACAGAGCTTATGAAAACAGGCGAATTTGGAAAAAATGCATAGAACACGGTATAACTCGGTCTATGACAACATTTTCTTGTGATCCATTCAATAAATTTTCTACAGCAGCATTGATCAAGAAAGAGTGATCCCCAGAAATTAAAATAATTTGAATTTCCTGTTGACGACATCCGGTGTATAAAAGCAAGGCATGACACGAAGAGTTCTTTCATTTTTCTCCTGGACTGTTTTTAATCTTTGTTTCGTTTGGAAGCAAAGTTTTATTTTTAAGCCTGTAGTGAATAATCCGTTAAGATTGCTCTTCTCGCAAGATACAAAAGAATACGCGCCCTTCTCACATTGAGACCCAAAAAATCGACTTCCGGTAAAGCCGAATTGACAAACTTCCAAACTTTCGATCAAAAAAACATCGCTTTCACAGCTTATATCCACTTTCTTGTTCTTTTTTTACTACGTATTATGCTTTTTGTGGTTTTCTTCGTTTTTGTCATTTGATATTACCAAGATTTTGATACACCATATTGATAAACCTCGAGTTTCATTTTCGGTAGGATCATTAAACTTTAAAAATACCTCGGTTGTTTGACAGGCGTGGTTTTCTTGTACCTCAATTGCACTTAAAGTGTTTTAATTATAATTTTCCATATTGAAGGGTCTCTGTTATATTTCTGGGATATTATCACCGTTTTCTTCGAAATCGATCGCCTCAACTGAGAGATCAATCTCGTTCTCGTTTCCAGGGCTTTTGCCTTCAAAAGAAAAAGCCCTGGGAACAAGGCTGACTGAAAAAGGATGGAAATCGAAAATAGCAAAGCGTTGTATAAAGAAAACTCATATCTAAATACTAATTGTGAGAAATGGCTGAAAATCTAAAACTGTACCCGCAACGTGGAAATTGAAATTCGTAAAAAAATCTAATTTACAACTGTAATTCGTGGCTTTAGTAGATTAGATTTTGTCTACATCGCATATTTCCATTTGACGTGTCATTATAAAGTTAAAACGACTCCTAACAATTCTTGAAAACCCCAGATAAATTTAAAGCACATGGTGCTATCTATCAATTATCGTATGTGCCCAGTTGCTCATGATAACAAGAATTGTCAAGGCCGAGGTTTGGGTTACGAACGAGGCAGATAACACAAAACAAGGCCTTGATGATAGTTCTCGCTATCATTCGAAAATATTCCCCGTTTCTGATTGGTTAAAACTGCACACACAATTCACCATAACCAGCTGCTGTTCACCAGATTTGGAAAGAATCTTCGCCATATTGAATCAATGACGTCAAAAGTGCAGCCCGCTGCAGATTATTGAACCGTTGACTGAGAAAACCTGAGGACGAGAGTTTTGGTGAGCAGAAAATCAATGAGCGAAATGGCGAAACTCCTTTAAGAACGGGGAAATATTTTGAATGAATGATAAAGCAATTATTGAATTCGGCTTTCGTAGGATATGAAGAAATGTGCAGATCTCGGAGGGTGTTATCCACCTCCGCCTTCGGCCTCAGATAAAAGTTTTGACATATTTATAGAAAATTTCAAGTTTAGTTTGGAAAGAGCTATGGAGAAAGCCCAAATGCCTAAAACTGAAATCTCAATCTAAATCTGGATTGTTACATGACAATCAAAGATTTTGAAATTTGCACGGGGAGCGAAAACTTAAAGATCGGCACACACGATGCGACTAGTCCCTGCGACTTGTTGCAGGGACTAGTCGCAGGGACTAGTCGCATCGTGTGTGCCGACCTTAACAGCTAACCGTGCGTAAATTTCAGAATGTCAGATGAGGGCTTGGTGGAAACTGAAATTTAAAACCCACCTATACTTCACAGCAGTAGAATTAGTTTGTTTACATCGCATAATTTTGTTTTCACGACTCAGAATATATTCCATTTATAACAAGTATTTATTAAAAAGAACGCATAATTTAAAAGCATGCGAGTCATCTTGTGCTAGTAAATCGTATTTTCCTCGTGTTTTTTCCTATTTCAAGTATGCGCTAGAAAGTCAAAGCATAAACTGGAGTGTTGAGTTTACAAGATCTGCCATCAGAGAGAGACTACAAAAATCTTTTTTCAACTCCACTACCCAATCCCATGCCTAAAAATTCACAAATATTTTCTGAGAGAGCATGGCGAAGACTTCATCACGTTTGTTAATGTGTTTGCGTCTTTGAAAAGCTGTTTGAAATATCTTCGGATTTTTCTCGACTTTGTCAGCAATCTCCTGCAATCTTCGGAAGATGGTCGATCATTTTCGGACAATCATTTAAGATGATCGACTTCATAACTGGTTAATTTGTTTAGAAAAAAGCTGTTAGTTGCTGCAGTCCAAAGAGTAGCAGCAAATCGTTGTTTTCATGGTTCGCATTGTTTTTGACAGTTTTTATGGTCACGCAAGTACTAGAAGAGCGGGGCCTTTGTAGCAGTCAGTTTCCCTAACAAGTGACAAGTTGTGTTTGATCTGTTGTCTATCAGAGGGAAACTTCGACGACGAAATCGCGAGCGCGAGTGACGGCGAAACTAACAACAGCGGAAATATGATTGGAAAGGACTTTTATTAAGTCTAAGGGAACAGGGGAAATCATATAGTTGCCTTCTAGAGATATGGAACTTGACTTCTCGGGAGCTAGGAGTTCAAAATAGAATTGACAACTCTTGCACCATTTGTCTGTCACCATTTGTCTTTCACCATGAGGCCAACAATTCTGGCCAACAAAGCTGGTAAATGAATTCTCTAGTCCATTAGTCGGCGGCCTTTTTCCTGTGTCTGTTCACATCTGAACGCTGACGGTTATCGTAATATTAAAATATCATTATGGCAATATTGTCTGTAATAGTAACATGATTACAGTTCTGACATATTTGTAGAAAACTTTGAGTGTCTTAAGTTCATATCTTTTTAATTCGCCTGCGTTCTTGCTACAACTTCGAAAATCTCAGTCTAAATCTGGATAGTCACATGAAAGCAGGAGAGTTGAAACCAAAAGTGCTCCACGAAGACAAAAAATAAAGCTGGAAAGCTCACCGAGCATACAAACTAAAACACAGCAACATGCTAAGAGTGTCACATGAGAACAAGCTAAAATCTGCAAAACGCAAAAACAATACAAAGATATTTAACTTTTTAGCAAATAAATCCATAAATCATACATTTTAACAGAAAACTAGTCATCGAAAATTTTATTCTTGTTATTCCATAATATTTGCTGCAAAATTCCTCATTACATAAATTTAACCAAATCATAAATGAACACACGTAAATACGTGTTGGATATCGATGACATCATGTTTGGTAAGTCGTATATCCGGAAAATTTAATTTTAACAAGAAAAAAAAAATAAAGCCAAACTATTTCACGAAGACAGAAATGTAGAAAGCCAATCATTAATTAAAATCTAGAGACAACTTGTTGCCTGAAAAAGACTGAAATCTAAAATTAAAAGCTAACTGTACCATGTGTACGTTGCATGAAAAATGAAACTTTAATTTTACGTGTCATACCAAATCATAAATAAATGTGCGACCAAAACATTGTGCTAAAAATCTAAAATAAGCCGTAACCGCTGCTTGAAAACCGAAATCTGAATCCAAATTTTCAGGTGAAAAATGAAAATCTAGGATCAAAATATCGCACGAACGAAAATCTTAAAAGCAAACATTCGCATAAAAACTGAAATCTGAGATTTGCAATGTCACGACCGTAACTGTTGGATGGAAAGTGAAATTTAAACCTCAATCTTATAAAATGAGGCAAACTGGCTTAGTTCGTTGCCACATGTTGTTGGTTTTTGCTGTTTGAGTTTTTCGACTCTCGCTGCAGTTGGAGACGAGTTTTTCAGATCGTGTTGATCTATCTTCCTTACGTAAGTAATCACTGCTACAAAATTTATGCAATTTCGTAGTTGTTTAGAAGCGTATCTTTTCTAATTTGAACTATTTCTCAACTGTCTTGACTTTCCTTCGTATTCTTAATCGGTAAATTATGATTAATTAACATTAATCTTCTTGGTAGGTTGTTTTAAAGTTGTCAGAATCCCACAAGTCTAATCAGTTTTGGATTGGAATCAGTAAGTACGTGCAGTTGACTTTACCGGATAATATAATTTCGTTGATTTTACACATTTGTAGCTCTAGAAAAGTTAACTTTTAATTAATAGCAGTTAGAAGGTCTTTCTCCTGTATTGTTATGTGCTACGTAATAATCATTTTTAATAAGTTTCCCGAATTTAACTTTACGTAATCCAGTATTGGTTTAATGATCGTTTGATAATGCCCCATTGAGGGATTTGTTTTGTTTCAAATTTCTCATGTTCAAAAGTTACTTTGCTGTTGATCTCAGAAAATCCCAGAAGCCCTATTTTGAATCCGTAACAGTAAGTATTTGCATTTCAAATGCAAATACTTACGTCAATGGGTTATGAGTTTATATTTTCCATGGAATCAAGGGCAACGCCCCGTTCATCTGACAGTGTTTTCAGCTCGCTTAATTGCACCACAGATAGAAATTCCATTGCAGTTTGTATCGGGAGATTTTCCAGTATGAACGGTCAGTATTATTTCGGATAAGTTTGATATTTCATTGCGTAGCTTATCATTTCGTATTTTTATGTTGACAGGTTGTTTCGCTCTTGACATCAGATACCCCCGAAGCATTATTTTGGAGGAGTGACAAACTATCAGTGAGTACTTGCGGTTCAATTTACTCTTTAATTCTGCTTACTGCGGTGGATTTATGAAAACATAATTTTAAATCTGGTGGCTAGTTTCTCTAGGTTTGTCGTGTTGAACTGATGTTATTTAAGCTACAAGAGTTTCACTCTGTCATTTCTATATGGGCTAAAATTATTAATATAGTTGCCAAAATCATTTAATTTGAGAATGTTTTGAGAATGCTGATAGTTATATAATCGGACCAAGACTTCCGTCGAAATATTATTTTTTAACATTTTAGCGAGGTTTAGGGACTTATTTGAAGTAGATTTTTTGGAATCAGAAACATCAAGTATTTTAAACTCTCTGTCGCGTTCCGCGTTGTAGTGGATTGAGCATTTTCATAAATTCTACATAGGCTATCTGGAAACTGATATATTTCGTCTTCTGTCACCTTCGTTCTCGCTTGTAGGGTGCATGGACAATGAAGAAGAAAAAAATTGAAAGATACCGAACAATTAAAAGCGTTGGAAACAACAGAGGCATTCAAACAGTTTTATAACGAGACCTTATTTTAAAATGCGCTTAAAAGGACGTTTTGTAAGCTCAGATTTGTTTTTTAGCTCCAATGAATAGTCGTTTCTGTTTTTTTTTTTCATTTTTTATTTTTTACAAGTCGCGGAACACGGTTCTTCAGTCCAAACAGTGGATTTCTATTCCTAGAACCACTCAAACCGAAAACTGGAAGGGAACACCGGAAGATCGAAAACTGAAATTTACAACCCGCATGCACGTTGTAAATGTTGAATGAAAGTTATACTGACATAACCACAAAGCTCTAGATGAAGCATGAAAACTGAAATTTCAAACCTAGCGAGGTCCATGAAAGCTGAAATTATCATTAATAAAAAAAAGTTAGCAGTTGATAAGTCAATCAATCAATCAATCAATCAATCAATCAATCAATCAATCAATCAATCAATCAATCAAACAAACAAACAAACTAAGGTCTCTGTGGCCCTCTGAATATTGTTTTAAACAATATATTAACAACTTCATTCTCCAAAACGCGAAAGTTGCCAATCGTTTTTTGCGCTAAGGAGGAAACATTGCTGTTATATTAAATAGATTTAAGGTGATTTTTTTAGGTTTTGGCAATAATATTTCTGATGATTTTTGTTCCGAAAACACGATTAAAAAATAAGAGCTACTTAACTTAGCTTAACAATTGTTAATGGTAGTCGGGTAGCTTATTGTTCACTGACTAACATATTCGAATTCTTCATGTTGATAGGTTCAGTTCTTGCTGTGTAGCGCAAAGACTGTGACAAGCCATATTTTTGGACATCAACTGTGAGTTTATGAATGATTCCATTTTTTTTCTTTATTACCATGTTTCTAGTTTGGCTAGCTGGTTTAAATTTCTTTTTTATTTACATTCTTGAGCTACACAACTCGGTCCAACACTTTCAGTCGATTTCATAGACGTTACGTCAATGATGAGTACACCAATCAGCACCAGAATAGCGAAGCGCGCGAGTGACGTCATGACTCAGACAAGACTCAGATAAACAAACTGGAATGGTGGATGATTTTGAAGATTTCTTTAAGGCCAAAAGCCAGTGTTCCTAAAACACTTGTGAAACAAAAACTTCGCCTACACTCTCTGTATTTCCCTCAGAACACGCTTATGTTAACTGAGTCTCGCGGGGAATTCAGTGATTTGCATTCTATTTTTAGACTTCGTGCACTTCGCTACTCAGCAGCTTAATTTATGTGGCATCTACAGCAGTTTTTCCGCAATATGCGCTGGCTTTTTTCCTTGACTTAAATGGAAAGAAGTAGCTGTCATCTAATGAAGTAGCATAATGAAAGTTAAAAAAAGCAGTAGAACTGGTTCAATTTATTTGTTTGCATTTACTACTTGAAGTCCTGAACTTACAGATTTGTTCTGTACACCATGTTCTTCCATAAAATTCACTTAAGAACTGATTTAAATTGTTCTTAAGAGAGAATTTTACTCACTGTCAAAGAATCGTTATTAAACACTCGTTAAATCAAGATTGTTTCACATGTTAAAAGTGTCTACAACATTGTAACATGGATGCTTCTTGGAAAAGACGAATGGAGTCATTTGGTAGAAGCGTCTTCGAATTTTCGGCGGCTTCTTCGGAAATCTTCGGTGAATAATGCTCGGAAAATCGTCCCGACTGGTATTGTTACATCGTAAATTGTACCTGCCTGTACCTTAGGCTTGAGGGAGAAATTCATATCATTAATTCGCAATGGCACGTACATTTATCAGTCCTGAGTTTTTTCTTTCCGAGGTCAGTGAAACAAAACTCCGATATCGCGTTGAAAGTGTCGGCCCTCGAGGCAGAATCAAACGGAATGTAGAATCTAAGTAGAAAGAAATCCTTCAGTAATCGATGTTATTGAATTGATTAACTGAACGAATTGAACTCAGCTATGGAGGCGTCTATGGAGTACAAACGAATGCAGCAATAAAGGGAACAAGTGAACGATTCATTTTCGAATTCGTTTGATTTGTCTAGAATCCTTCAAAAACAAACAGGTGGAAAGATATCACGTCAAAGAATGTGTTTTGTTTGACTATTTCGAAAGGCTATTAAGCTTACACATCATTTATATATATATATTTCGTTTCATTGCAGAATTTTAATTCACTTTTTAAAATCTGCATTAGCCGATAAAATCTTACTTAGTCAGTAGAAAAAAAGGATAATGTTCCAACCATGTGCCAGGAAAAACATCGAAAGTGAATGTTTTAAGCTGTTACCGGTTACTTATTTTCCCATTCCGTTACATGATTTGCCAAAGCCACTTGTCTTGAGTTGTCGCAGGAATCTTACTCTGTTGTTGCCACCCTGTTGTCTTGATTTCTCTCTCAGTTTCTTTTCGTAGGTCTCCTTCTCCTTCTTCTTTCGTTTGGAGCTGTTTGAAGCTACGCTAAGGCTGTGATGCAATCGTCGTTCAAGAACTGCCTAAGGATCAGTTGCAAAACGAATCTCCATATTCAGTTTCTTACTCAGTGACTTAGTGTCTCTATGATCGGCCTTTGAAAACATCTTTAGCGCCGACTTTGTTCAGCATTTACCCTTCGTTAAAACACTGCTCTCGTTATCAAGGTGTTCAGATGTTAGCTCCCTGGAGTCAACAAACCTCCACATTTGTTTGCTAAACTGAGCCACTTATCCTGTATTATCACAGGAATTTCTCTGTATCATTGCTGCCCTTGTCGGCTTGGTTTCTCTCTTTTCCACTATCCACCATATAACTCTAACTTTGTTCTTCATCTCTCTTCTTTATTCGTTTGGAGCCCATGCAAGAGCTCTAGCTGGCTGTACTGCACTCATTGTTTTGGTAGTGCCTGAGAATTTTTATAAAAAAATCTCTATTTTCGGCTTCTTACTCAGCCACTTAGTATCTCTATGTTCGGCCTTCGAAACAGCTCTCTATTGCCAACATTTTTCAGCCATTTAACCTTCTTTAAGATTCTGCTTACGTAATCTACACGTCATTTGAAGTTTCCGTTTCGCATCTGTATACAATGAAACTGATTCGACCAGTGTCGTTATTTCTGTATTGCTGCCAGTGTTTCACGCTTTCACGGCATACATACCATGTCGAAAATAGAACTGTTGCTTGACCTAAGAAGTTAACTATACCATAAATATTATGTACCATATGACCGTGCACTGTCATAATCAGTTCACTGGCATAGCCTCACTTTTTCCCGCCGTTCTCTTGAATATCTATCTTTCAAGAATTCTCTGCTTACCTGTTGGTTTTGTTTGACACTATTAATTATCTTCTGATGGACTATATACAACCTCTCGTTTCCCAATGGACTGTCTTTTTGTACCGATATAAACAACTTCTCATGGTCCACAAAACATATCTAAACACGAGGGATGCTTGCCATTGCGGCGCACATCAAGTTGTCTATCAGGCATCGACTTGCTCCGCGCGGGACAAACACTGACTGGAGACTCGCAATTTTACTTTTCCCCCTGAACGTAATCCAGCTTGTCTCTTTCGGTTTCTGAAGTTAATTTGACTGATGATTTAGCGCTTATATCATAACTCTTTGACACCGTGTACTTGCGATTAAAATTCATGTTACATCCCGCTAGTGCCTGTATTCGTTTACATTTTCTTGGTTAAATGGCTACTCAACAAGCTCCTTTTCCATTTAGCCAGGACCTTCTCCTTCCCTATTCAGACATCATTGTCTTCCATTAGTTCTTTCGCTTCAGTTGTTGTAAAGTTAATGTCCGTCCATGTCAATCCTTACTAAGCAGATACTTTCCCATTTCTAAGATTCTTTGATTGAGAGCGTTCTTTATCTCATGATCAGCTTCCCTCGCAAATTCTTCGTCTAATTTAAATGTATAGGCAGTATTGTTCAACATTGTCTCGTTTAACACCGTATTTATCCATTCTGGTGAAGAGGTCTGTCTTCCTCTTCATCTCTCTCCATTGCTACATGATGTTTTGTGATGGAAATCCCCGTTACTTAAGGTGGCGTAACATGTCATGCTATCCCCTCTCTAAACAGTACGAGGAGTACGATTATGAAACAGCATTGTCCACCATTCATTGCCACGACCTTATTTCAAAGGTCACAGCTCACAGTTCCAAATGTAATGTTTTCAAGCCATGCTAACAAATAACAGTCCTTCACAGCTGGTAATATACGATGTTCCTCAGGCTGGGTACTCGGACACCTTGATCACCCGAGAGCCTTCCCTTGGTCTCTGTCGCGAGCATTTCTGATTGCTCTGTCACAGCTGTCTTTATCTTTGCGCCATACCATAGTGATCTTCGCTTCTACTCCTTCAATTACTGTAGTTTCGTTTGGAATACACCATTAGAGAAACTGAGGCCAAATGGATAATCTAAATTAACACGCCAAATGTACTTTTTCCCATTCTATTTGCTGAGTATCTTTGTATATGTTAACGTGCTGGCCATCTCAGCGGTGGATATTGGGAGGTGAGAATCACGGTACTCTCTCCTTTGCTTGGTTCAAGGCTTTTGAGTTGAAACATTTTCTCAGATTTCCTTCGCTTTCTCTGTTATAACAATAGAACTAACCTATTCATTTGCGTGATTAACTTTTTCTGTTACACTTAGCTGTTGCAACCATTCCAGCTCTTGCTCGAGAGGGTGAGTTGAAAGGTGATTAGAACCTTTCCTGGGCGTGAATGACTTGCTTAGCGTCCAAGTAAAGGCCTTTGAATAGGTCCCAGAATTAATTCAGAGTAGCATTCTCTGCTTTGTTAACAGTCCTGACGACCTGATTAAACTTATTTCCTGACATGCTCTTAAACCCATACAGGGGTGACACACAACGTCAACAACAAAACACCATAGACAATCTATTTTCCTCTGTACTAAAAGACATACGGATCTCGCCTTGCAACTTCTACGACATGTATCTGATATGCATTGTAGCCTGTGTATTTTGCTCTTCATTTGCGATGTCTCTTTGAGCGACTTGAACGCATGTGATCGAGATATATTTGAATATAGTCCTCTTTAAAGTTTACCATGTCGCTGCTCACTAAGAGAGCAGATTTCCAGTCTTATACATGGTCATCCTTTGGTCTTTGACGGCAGGTTGAGCAGATGGACCGCTTTCCTCAGTCGAAGTGAACAGTTTTGACGACAAGGAAACTCAAATTCTTGACTTTTGGTAAAATTATTGAAATGGTGGGAATTTACCTTTCGTTTCTTGTTCCTCTTTGGTTCTACGGTGTTCAACTTTGTACAGTGACACATTAATCAATGCTTTCGGTCGGTTATGGATCCCAACTGTAGAATTTGTGGCGCTCAAATGAAATGCTTTGCCCGAAAGGATAGAAATGTTCAAGTAATGGCGATACTCTTGCTCCTGCTCTACAGTTTCTAAAAACGGTAAAAAGGGAAATCTGTTTTGGTTAGGCCAAATGCAATAACCCGCCCACGCACTTCAGACTTGGCGTATGTAACCCTTGACAATTATTGACTATAGACCCCTGTTGGTTTGTCTATGTTTTCTCAAGTAGACCGCCGTTGGGAAAAAAATGTCATCATCGACAATTTGCTGGGATTCGATTTAAGTCGTGTATGATTTCGGTATAGCGAGTAGAGAAATCCCTGACGACGGAAAACAAAAGGTCCATTATCTTATAAAATCAATAGGCAAAGTTTGATACGGTTTGCGAAATCCTGGGACATGGAGATGCTTGAAATGCCTTCGGAAATCTTTGAAACGTCCACAGAAGTTTTCGGATCTTCGGGCATGGTTGAGTTTTCTTCAACAAATTTTATAACTTCCGGGATCGGATAACGATTCCACGTCTATAACTCGAAAAACATTGGCAGGAGTAATACATTGCAAAACGATTTTTCACTTCGCCAGTCATTTTACAGTCATTTTTAGGTAGATTTCATGAGAAAAGCTGTTTGAAATGTGCCATATCTTGGGTCATACCATGTGTATTGAGGACCAGTGATATTACATAATCGTGGCGTATATCGTGATACATACATTTTCGAAACTCCACTTGTTTCCTTCCCTGTTCAATGTGTTCTGCCTTGATATTTCGCCACAGAGTTTTCGGTGAATGCGTAAAGGAGTGTTCATGAATTTGGTTGCAAGCTAGCTCTTTCGCGTCTCCGCTGCTTCCTTCATCGTTTCTCTGATGCTACTTCTTGTCTAAGTCTTAGCCTTTGTCTTGAATTCTGTATCCGTTTCTTTTTGTTTCTTTTAGAACTCGCTTAGAGCTCATTCTCTCTAACTTTTTTGTTAATGTCTCGCCTCTCTCCATATAGCTCTCACGATTCTAGGCTTTTCCATAGTTTGCTTTCATGCTATTTGCTCCTCCTCCTCTACCATGTCTGATTTGTTTAGTCTCCTACGTTTCTTTACAAGCTTCTCGTCTTTTAGCCCGCCGTCCTCGCCAGTGTCCAGGACAGCGAAGCACTAGCTAAGAACCTCTCGCGTTGGAGGGTATTGTTGGACGCCCCATGTTTCCCCGGGGTGATAAAGACCAATGGTGATTATGATGATGACTATCCTTTTCAAACTCTTTCATCTGATATGAGAATTTCATGGGAGGTTTGATTACACATCAGCGCTATCAAAGTGATGGCCAATACCGATGTCTGTCGATCTAACACTTCATGTTGCTGGTAGATACATATATATTCTGAATTTTCTTTCGTCCGATACCTGATTAATTTGGTTTCCAGTGAGTTCATCATGAAGCAACTCGTTTTTTTCAAGTGTGGCATTCATAATTAACGTAGCATAATCTGGTGTCTCTGCTTTAATTAAAAACAAATCTTTGCTTTCTCTTTCCATGTCGATTGTAGGGACATGGTATGGATCAATGGTAATTTCACGGATCTGAAATGAGACTTTTCCTTGTTATGCCGTCATCTATCTCTAGTTGTCTAGGTTATCATTCTTCTCTCGGCTTCTTTACTAAACGTAATATCATCTCCATGTGGTTAATAATGTACTCATTCCCAAAGTTCCCATAGCCCACTTCTATACATTCGATTTCCTTTCAGTTTTCCTTAATAACTTCTGTACCCGATCTCTCGCATCACATTTGCTACTTGGGTCCCCTTACCTTATGTTTAGTCTGCAAGTGACCTTTACAAATTAGAGGAAAAGAAAGCTTGTGGAATAGCCGGTTTAATATGTGTTCGAAATCCCCACCGAAACCATTGAAGCCGCAAACAAATGGGACTGTAAGCAATATATGCTTTATCGTATCTCGTGTTCTAGGTGTGCATTTCGCTAGCGAAAGGAAACTTACGGTCATCGTCGAATACAGTCAGCAAAAAAAAAAATGGTTGGAAGAGGAAAAACAGAAAACTGATAAGTACTTAGAGCTACGCCTCACAAATGGCCCAAGACGTTCAGGGACAGGCTAGAAGTAGCACATCTCTATGTGAAACCTTTGGCGCGGCTTTACATGATCATACGCGAGGCTACAGACAATCCCTTGGAGTTTCAACTCATCGACAATCTTAGTGTTTGCTCAAAGAAATCGACAGCATGCCTGAGGGGCAAGAACGTGCCTATAGGACCTTTTGCCTGTGGCTTACGAGACACAGTGGTCAAGTTCAAACCATGCATTGAGTACGACAAGCAAGATATAAACATTGCTCAACCTTTTTTCGCGGAGAACAAGGCTGAAAGAAGGAATTGCCCTTCGAAACGTATGGATATGATTACCAGAGTATAGGCGAGTTTAAAAGAAGCCATTGAGTACTAGACGAGCAAGAACCTTGCCATTGCTAAAGAGAGTGGTGACAAAGCTAAGGAAGGACGTGCCTGCCGAAATCTTGGACTCGACATCATTGTGGTCTCGGTGACCTGTAAACAAGCCCTGACTACCACAGGGCACGATCTCAAACAATTGCAGAGAAACTCGGTGACAAGACAGGGGAAGGAACGATGCCTGATGGGAAATATTGCCGATGCCCACAAGCCTGTGGTCGGTGCAACTCAATGAAGCCCTGCCTTCTACAAGCAAGAGCTGAAATAGTGCCCCCCCACCCCCCGAAAACGAGAAACATGGTTAAAAACTAAGGCCGTACCTTATGGAAAACTTGGCGATATCTACAAGCGCCTTGGTGATTTTTACACAAGCCAAATGACTTACACGAAGAACAACTTTCGAAGCATTTTCAAGGAAATCGCGTCGACAAGGCGGAAGAGGAACGTACCTATGGTCTCCTTGGCGGTACTTGCGAAGATCTTGAGACTTTTAAACAGCCCCTTGACTTTCACAAGCAAAGTCTCAGCAGTGCCAAAGAAGTTGACGACAAGGTTGAGGAGGGACGTACCTGTGAGAACCTCAACGATGCTGACAAAAATCAAAATGATTTCAAGCAAGCCATTGAATACCACAAACGATATCTTACCATTGCCAAAGAAGTCGGGAACAAGACTGGTGAGGCACGTGCTTATGGAAGCCTTGGTCGTGCTTACCTTGGTCTCGGTGATTTCAAGGTAGCTATGGAGTACCACCAGAAAGATCTCACCATAGCCAAAGAAATCGGTGACAGGGCTGAGGAAGGGCGAGCTAATGGAAATATTGGACTTGTCCTCTTCAATCTCGGTGATTTCAAACAAGCCGTAGAATACTTGATGAAAGCTCTTGAAATTGTCAAAGAAGTCGGGGACAGGGCTGAAGAAGGACGCATTTGTGGAAATCTTGGACTTGCTCACAGAAGTCTCACCAATTACCAAGAAGCTGTAGAAAACCACGAGAAATATCTCAGCATCGCCAAAGAAGTCCAGGATAAAGCTGAAGAAGGACGCGCTTATGGCAATCTTGGCGAGACATACAGAAGTCTTGGTGATTACAGAAAAGCCACAGATTACCATTTAAAGGAGCTACGCATTGCCAAAGATCTCGGTGACAAGACTGAAGAAGGACGCGCCTTGGGATTCCTTGGTGATTGTTACAGAAGTACCCGTGAATTCAAGCGATCCATGGACTTCCACAAGCTAGCTATTGAAATGTTCAAACAAGCCGGGAACAGGGTTCTGGAGAGCCGTGCTCAGGGATACCTTGGCGTTGCTTACAGAGGTATCGGTAATTGTGAACGAGCCATTGAGTCTCACGAGGAAGATCTTGCCATTGCCATAGAAGTCGGTGACAAGGCCGGGGAAGGCCGTGCCTCTGGAAATCTTGGCGCTGTTCACAGAAGCCTTGGCGATTGCAAACCAGCCTTTGAGTACCACGAGAAAGATCTAAGAATTGCCAAAGAAAATGGAGACAAAAACAGAGAGGCATTCGCGTTGTATTGCATTGGCCGTTGCCATGAACGCTTGGACTCTCTACAAGAGGCTCTGGAGTATTACCGGTCGAGTTTGCAACTGTTTAACAACTTGAGAGCTTCCCTTGGGTCTCAAGATATGTGGAAGATCCATTTCCGTAAGAAGTGTAAAAACGCATACACAGCTGTATGGAGGACTTTGCTGAAGCTTGGAAAGCCTGCGGAGGCTTTGTATGAAGCTGAGCTCGGACGAGGACAGGCCTTAAAGGAACTCATGGAACAGCAATACGGCTCTGGATGGCTCTACTCAGAGTTACCTGATCCAAAGGAGACGATTTCTCGCATGATAAGCGATATGACCACACCAATACTTTTCATCTCCCTTGAAAAAGAAGCTATCCATTTATGGTTCCTCAAGGGAAAAGGGGAAGTCCTATATAAAAGAAAACGTATCGACGAAATTGCCACGGTGGTGAAAAAAGCTTCCAAAGAAATTAGATATGCTTTCAAATGCGAGAATCGTTCACTGGACGAGCCAGCAGAGCATCAGAGGAATATATACAATATTGTTCTTGGTCCCATCATAGACTCTTTTCAAGGCGAAGAAATGATCATTGTCCCGGATGGTCCACTGTGGCCGGCACCTTTTCATGCGTTCCAGAGTCCAGCAAGAAAGTACCTCTGTGAGTATTTCATGGTCCGCATCATCCCCTCCCTGACATGTTTACACATGATTACAACTTGTCCTGACGACCACCACAACAAGACTGGTGCCCTACTTGTGGGAGACCCGTGGATGGAAGAAATCGTAGACCACCACAACCAGGCCAAGTTTAGGCAGTTGAAAGGTGCTCAAGAGGAAATACAAATGCTGGGAAAGATGTTTAAGACCACTCCAGTCATGGGAAAAGATGCAACAAAAGACGAAGTGCTGAAGCGAATCACTTCGGTGGCTTTGGTTCACATAGCAGCACACACAAACAAGAAAACAGGTGAAATAGTGTTGGCTCCAAATCCCACACGAGAATCCAAGGTTCCTGAAGAGAAGGACTACATGATGACGATGGAAGATGTGCAACGTCTTCATCTTCGAGCCAGGCTCGTTGTACTCAGTTCCTCTAATACTGCAAAAGGACTGATTACCCCTGAAGGTGTTGTTGGCATTGCGAGGTCTTTCCTGGCTGCTGGTGCCCGTTCTGTTGTGGCGTCAATCTGGGGAGTTCATGACGAGTCTACCGTGCTCCTTATGAAATGCTTCTACAAACACCTAGAAGAAGGAAAAAGCGTCAGTAAGGCTCTCTACCTGGCTATCAATGCAGTGAGGGAGACAGAGAAGTTTGACCTGGAAAAGTACTGGGCTCCGTTTACGCTCTTTGGCGACGACGTCACTCTGGACGTTGGAGAGATTGGAGGAGAGCAGCACTGTGAGTATATAGATATGTTTAGAAACACTATGGAAACAGTGTTCATTTCTTTGCTGTTAGATATGCAAGTGGAATAAGTACAGCAGTACTTACGCAGTTTTACCAGTGATTACCTAATGCGGAAAGTATTGTTTCTGTCTTTGAGTACACAAAACAGCTAAATTTGTTTTAAGCAAATTTCCCAGGTACATGTAATGTTTCACTGTGTTGTTTTTTTTTTTGCTGCGAACGAATTGCTCAAAAACAGGGAATGCTATTCTATTTCCCCCTTGAAGCAAAATCTCAGGCGATACACTTGCAAAAGCGTCAGCAATATACGTAACAGACATATTTTGAGGAATACTATCGTGAAGGTGATTTTCTGTTTTGCAGAAGCTGAAATGTCAAGTCCAGAGGACACTGATGAGCGACTGATTGATAAAGACCATCGATGATCTACAGAAATTAATCTAAAGGTCAAACATTTTTAAAATCAAAGAAAACGTAGAAAAGTATAAATGTATCAATGTATTTAAACACGAAATGAAGCGTGGATTAGATTAGGTGCTCTTTTTGTGCCAATCATTGCAGCTTTCTAGCCAATTTGTTTTTTCCAAGAGAGAAAGAGCTCAAAATATTATACTTATTTGAGAGTCAACACTTTCCTTCTCAGTTGTTGATCGACAATAGTAACTTCACTGGAGGCCTAAGTCAGGCAATGCGTAAGAATTTTGATGGGTGTATAGTGATTGCACTCTTTGCTAGATAAGTTTATGTCTACGATTTCACTTTAATGACCAGAGAAGGAAAATAAAATAGATAAAGCTAGACGATGATTTGTGTGAAGATTAGCATGGTGTTTGCAATATTGATTACGTTATCAGTGTGTCAAGTTTATCTCAAGGAATGTAGTGATAAGCGATTGACTTTAAGTAACCAAGTTTAGAAAATCGGAAATTAGCAAAATATAGAGGAAAGCCTTGATTTAACGGAACTAGAACAAGGGTAAACATGTAGAATACGACATCACTACTTTCTCGGCAAACTTTTCATAATCAGCAATTGAACCTCGTAAGCATGAACAAACTGATTGGTTCAATCGCAGTTTTAGCTTTTAGACATTTTTCAACCCGTGTTCGGTGTCCTCTTTGGCACAATTAGAACTAGACTAAGTACAAATGCAGCCTTAACAACTACCATTTCTCATATTTTCTCATACATTTTATTTGTTACAAATGATAATGATATTGTAGACTATTTCTAAGTAAGAATATTTAGTGTGGTGTTCAAATCCACCCATACAAGTCAAGTCAACTTAAGTCAAATACAGTATCAGACTGCATTTATTGTCTTTTTTGTTAGGAGTTAAACTTTTAGGTAACGAGCGCCATCGCCTATGAGTTGTTACTAATATGTTAATGACAGTTTCATTAGGGTAACAGCTACTTAGACTCAGTTCAAGGACTCAAATCTACATCGAAAACTCCACCTTAGCCTTCTCGCTATATAATGCATTTTAGCTTTTTGGTTTCAAGTAGTATTTTAAACGACAATATATGTATGACCAATAAGAATTTTTTAAGATATATTATGATTTACAGAAAAGATAAGTTAATATAACTACAGTGTTAAATTTCAGTACGAGTCTTATATGACTGTGTTTTACCCTTATCGTTACTCGTGTAGCTTAGCTATTAAGTGGTGTTTCTTGTAAATCTGATGAGCAACCTTTAACGTTTATTACGACAATGGCATCGTCATGTACTGCTTTGAGGTTCCACGAATTATCACAAGTGGACGGCCTATGTATAACTTTCTTGGCGATTTTGCTTCGAAGACGGAAACTACCTCATTTTCTGGATATCCCTCTGTTAAAAACTGTTCTCAGTCAGCGCACATCAGTTGACCGGAGTGAAACAAAAGAAAGACAGGGACCTCTTCATCTCACAGAACTGTCCAGAAGAATAACACCAGTGAATGCAAAACTGCGGAAGACTAACTTTCACATGCAAGAGGCACATATCAAGACATCTTCTGTCCAATGGTTGCTGGTACCAGAAAGTCACCCTCAAGATCTGTATCCAACTACCAAGTCGTCAAACACTTCAAAATACGAACATGAAACAGCAAAGGACTGCGGGACTCTTCAAAAACAAAAACATGAATTAAGAAAGGACAGAAAGAAACCCAGAACTGCGTTTGTATAAGAACTTTAATGTGAATGAGTGAAGCTGAGATGAACTGAGGACTTCTGTTTGCTTAAAGGACTGAAGCCTTATTCATAAGGGTGACAGATAAGTAATATTCGAATAGGATGTACCGCGTATATCGTTTATATCATGCATGTCATTGTGCGGTCCTGAGGGGACTACCCTGTTTAAATAAAAGTGTTCACTTCACTTCAGCAGTATCCAAGAGCTATGCTGAAATAACTGAGCGTGCTTAGGATTAGATAAAAGCACTGTTAGCAGGATTGACCAGTTCATTTATTATAATAAGCTTTGATAACATAGCAACTGCAAATAGCTGAAAAAAGATCAAATTCTCTGATTGAAGTCCATAACATCTCAAGCACGATACCCTAAAAAGATGAGGTCTTCGGCCAGTTTTTGAAGGTGTCCTTTTCTGTTAAGATCTCTTTTTGTTTAGTGGTACAGAGTTTAATAGGATAGACTTGCCTTTCGCTTGATAGAGCATGAAAAATAAGATATACTTCACGAAGGTGTTTTGATTGTGGACCGGATGTGCGTTAGTACAAAAAAAGTCATCTTGCGTTGCTGTTGCTATGTTACAATGATCAAATAACTCTAACTGTTAATGTGGACAGTTTCTCCGTAATGTTCATTTCGATCCAGGAGATTTTCAGGTTGAGTGTGTGGCGAAACTATTCAGGAATTCTTGCCAAGCATCATTATAATGACTTCAAGTATGGTAATCCTATTGTTATAAGAATTTAACTGAGACACGCCCAATAAAAAGTAGGTTAATACATTTAGGTTAAATCAATTGTAATTATGCACGATGGACGTCACAGGAAGATTAAGTAATTATTTTTTAAGTAATTTAATAGTCTGTAATTAAGCTTGGCGGAATAATATGAATAAAAGGCTTGTAATGATGTAAAAAAGAAAGACGTGTTTCATCCGTTCCTCTTTTTGCAGCGACCGTGCGTTGACAATTCCCAATCTTTCAACGTAAGACTGTGGGATTTCTATTATCAGGCACAATTCCTTGTCGTCCAAAAACGAGGACCTCATTTGTTTTCGCTTCTTCCTTAATTCCTTGTCCAAACAGGCCATTTCCGAGTTTACCAAGTGCCCTCTGTTTCAAAAGTCCTCATACTAAACCTTTCATGTGAGAATGAGTTTGGGTTCATGAAAATGAACCTGTTGGCGGAGCGCATTTTCTCATGAATTGTTTCGTACGAAGACACCTCCCCGGATGGTTGATTCCAAACTAAAATCCAAGACGCAATCACGGACAGCTTTTCGATGTAGCTGGGTCTCAGCAGCGTGGTGTAGCAGCAAAAACAGCAACCTCATTCTCGGGGTCCTCTCTCTACGTAAAGAAAGTAGAGAGAGGACCCTGGGAACGAAGTTGCAAAAATAGAACAACAGCACGAAGGCCAACTATCTGCTGGATAAAAATAGTAATAACAATAGACCTTTTTCGCTTGTACATTTTGTTTTCCCAATACAGATCATGTGATGATACTCAGGAGATTTGATCCTTTGTCTTTTTCATTAAAAAGAGTACATGCAAACATATTCATGCTTGCATGTACTCTTTTTAATGAACAAAACAAAAGATCAAATCTCCCGAGTATCATCACATGATCTGTATTGGGAAAACAAAATGTACAAGCGAAAAAGGTCTATTGGCAAACCGACACGCCCGGTTTTACGCGGGCTCAATAAGCCATCTCCGAGTTACCATGTGCTTGCTGTTTCAAAACAAGTTCACGTGTAAAACTTTAGAAATAAAAATACGCTTTGTTTGCATAAAACAAAACCTGCGGGTAAAACGAATTTTCAAACGAATGATTCCGCACAGAGACTCGTTCCGACAGAGAGGCAAAACGCAACTCGGAAATGGGGTATTGACAGAGAGAAGCAAGAATAGAGCAAGAGAAAGTTTTGTTTGTTTTCTATGCGACAGAGGTATGGCTGCACTAGCTGGTATAGTTAAAAACACTGTGTGATATTAGAATGGAGATAACTGTCTTCGCGCAGGACAGTTTTGCTCAATATTTCGTGTGTGGTATTCTAAATAGCAAGTCTCTTCTTGCAAAATACTCGCCTGTCCATGGAAAAGATTGGACGAATGGGATACTCAATGTTGACAATTAAATTTGCTTTTTACCAATTGTGCTCACAGTAATGAACTTCAAGACAATTTGATGCAGGACAAGCAAGCTCTTACAAAGCGTTTACACTTTGTACAGACCTGAAGGCTTACTTAATGTTCATACCCAACACCATAACCAGTCGTCGTGAATCGAAGTACGATGTACGTCTCTTAAATACCTGATTGCCTGATTGTATTCAATTGTTCTTCAGATGCTCAGGTTTCTAAAACAAAATCAAGCATGACTTGTTTCTAGCCCAGGAAGGGACTCCTATATAAAAAGTACGGGAATGCTCGTTGCGGAGGGTACGTTACGTTTTATGGGTTAACAAAGCGGTTTTGTCACCTTTTAGGGCGTTCGGGAGCTTTTGAGATACCTGTTAGAGTATTGGGCCGACCAAATACGACAGTAGATATTTAAGGCTGGTTTCACTAGCGCATAAGCATAAGCATAAGTCGACATACGCAGAAAGCAGTAAAATGTTGATAATTAGCAACTTTTATTAGGAAATTTCCAACAAAAGGCGCTAATCTGATCTGCGTTTGTCGACTTATGCTTATGCTTATGCGTTAGTGAAAACCAGCCTTTAACAGTTAACTTTACGGATTGTAGGTAATCAAAGCAAGTGTCTGTATCCCAAAGGGACAGATGATGTGTTGTTTTAGAATTGCTACCTCTTTTAGGTTAAAAAATTTCAAGCCATGCGCACAAAAGAAGATATTGGCACCTTTTAGGGTTTCTTCTCAAAATTTCCGTTGAGTACCCGCGACTTTTTAACATGGCAGTCTTCTAGCATATTAACGAGTTTGAGAAAAACCCACGACGGCAACGGCAACGGGAACGTCACTAAACAAAAGGTTTAATGAACAAAACAATAGCTGTGCACGTGCGTTTCAACTCTTGGTACATTTCTTTGCCGTCTTCTGCAAAAATACAACGTGAAACGATCAAATTCTACGTACGTTGTCTGGAGGACGTGAACGTCGACGGCTAGTTTTTTAAATGTATATTCCGAATTTAACGCTGCGTTCCACATTCAATTTCGACTGAGTTTTGACAATAAGAAATACTGACTAAATGACTTTAGAGTATCGTGAGATTGGTAGGTAAAATGTAAGTTTATTTTTTAATCGTTGTCTTTGGCGTCGCCGTCGTGGTTTCTTTAACATGGAGCGATCCTATAAAAGGCAAGAACACGCCCCCTTGAAGCACTTTGTTGGCTTTCCTGTACAATGGTGGAAAGCCAGAATAACGATCGCATAACATAGAAGTCGTGGAGAAATAGCGATTTTTTCGTCAAATCAACGGGGTCATTTACGAAAAATAACATAAGGTAAATAATAAAAATACAGTGAAAATAAAACTTATATTAACACTTTAGGTGATGGCTTTGGAAGACCAAAAACGATGAATTATCTTCGTCGTCGCTGCACGTGGAACATTCAAATTTCGCCGCTAACTAAAATAATATAATTTCTATGGAATAAACTGCCGCGTGAAATTCGAGACAGCCAGAGTGTAGTCATTTTTAAGTCCAAGCTTAAGACATATCTGTTCAAGCTGGCTTACAATTTGTTGTAACATTTTAAATATTTTTAACATTTTAATATTTTTAAATTTAATCGTTTAATATTTTTGATATTCTTATATAATAGTTTGTAAAGCGCTTTAGAATATTTTTATAATTTTAGCGCTTTAGAAATTTAAATTATTATTATTATTATTAACAAAGCTGATGCCCGCGAGCTATCTGTTTCCATTTATCTGAGCATGCTGAAAACGAAACGAGATCTCGTAAGAAGTGATTTTGGTTAGCCTGTGAACACAGACGGATTTTGGTGGGATGATTTAAAATTATTCAGCTTTATGAGCGTTATGATGGTGCAAACAAAATGCAGATTGAATAACACTGAGTTATTATTCCCCAACTGTTCCATATTCAGAGCAAAGAAATTGGAAACAACAAGTACTACGAAGAAACAACAGAACTTGAAAATGGCAAAGTGAGATTTCGCCTGAATATTGACTCGGACGTTAAAAAAGGAAATAGAAGACTCAAGGCTGAATGCCATAAAACAACTGATTACTTTCGTAAAGGCTGGTTTTCACTAGCGCATAAGCGTAAGCATAAGCCGACATACGCAGAAGCAGTAAGACCTTGATAATTAGCGCCTTTTATTAGGGAAATTTCGAAGAAAAGGTGCTTATTATCAACATCTTACTGCTTCTGCGTATGTCGGCTTGTGCTTATGCTTATGCGCTAGTGAAAACCAGCCTTAAAAGGTCGACTAAATTTTAGCTGCAAGAGTACAACAGCAGCTAATGTTGACCTTACGGAATCTCTTTTAGATAATTAGCTGAAGAATAACCGTATTACCGCAGATAAAATATATTACCTTCGCAGTCTGTCTGTATTTTTTTACGAATTTTAGTTTTCAAATTTATTTTTCAACCGCAGAAAACGGGCAGAAAAACAGAATCGTGTGGCAACTCGCTAAAATTAGACTTTGAGCCTATAACAACAGAACGAGGAGATCAGACATAGGTGGCCAAGAACATTTCAACAATGTCCTGAACAGGCCTGAGCCGGTAGCCCCCGCAGTTGTACGACTGATAGACCAAAAAAACAAAAACCAAACGAAATAGATGTCAGCGACGAATGTACACGACAGGGAAATAAAGCATGCTCTGAGAACATGAATGAATGGGAAGGCCGCTGGGAGGACTCAATCACAACAGAGCTATTGAAGGCTGAACATAGAGGACAACTGCGTGTGCGCTAGAAGACCTATTCGGCGGTTTGGAAGTCAAGGAAATCCCGGAGACTCGTCTTTGAATTGTAGGTCTGATCGCTTAAGCTTCCCAAAAAGGGTTAATCTTAATGACTGTGGACAACTGCGCGTGGAATAACGTTGTTATCTGCTACCGGCGAAGGTCAGAGATCGGCAGTTATGCGGAAGAGTAACTATCACCAGACTGTATGATGCAGGGTATGGGTTATTAAGAGAAGAAAAGGGCAGGTTCAGAAGTGGGCGAGCACGGTCTGAACACATCTTGTGCTTCGAAATATCATCGAACAATCATTTGGAATGGAATGCAAGTCTTGTATTACCTGTTTGTAGACTACGAGAAAAAGCATTTGACAGTGTTCCACCGCGAAAACACTGTGAGAGGATTTAATGCACTCTTATGGAATACCATCCCAAATCAAAGAATGGTTCAAAATTGTTCTACAGCAACACCAGTGTGCAGTGATCGAGGTGGAGCAGCAAATCGGAATGGTTTACCGTGAAGCAGGTGTGAAACAAGGATGTGTAATGTCAGGTTCTCTTCCTAGTTGGTAATAGATTGGGGGGATTTTATGTGTAGGATACAGAGCCAGGGGTAACACAGGGAATTCGATGGAAGATGATGAGACAGATTGAAGACCTTAGACTATGCCTGATTGGACCTTGCCGCCATTTCCAGCACATGGGGCGCAAGCACAAACGAAGTTAGAAACGACTGGGGAGCAAACACGGAAGGTACGGGTTGAAGATAAACATCAAACCAAAACGAAGATGCTTAGATCAATACTAGGAAACAAGATCCTATAAAGATAAATGGCACTGATGTAGAGGATACAGACAGCTATTGTCTATCTCGGCATATTGTTAACAACTTGGGTGTGCCGAACAGGACATTCGGAGTAGGTTAGGTAAAGCTAGAAGTGTTTTTCATCGACTTTCAAAGGTGTGGAGAACCGGTGATTTCCGCCGGAAAATAAGTCTCAGGATTCAAGTCGAACATCATTGCTGTGCCTATTATATGGATGCGAGACTTGGAGAATGACAAAGCAGATGAAAAAAGGCTTGACACCTTCCTGCACAAATGCCTAAGGAAATCTTAAAGTCCATGGCCTATGCGCTGTCCTAATATGAAATTCGGAGAAGAGCGGGAATAGACAAGCATCAGTTCACAAGTACGACGCAGGGCGATAGGAAGGGATTGGTCATGTTTATTGCGGATGGCACAAACCGAAACCCAATATGTGGCATTTATCCTGGCACCGGCGGGGAAAAAGAAGCCGAGGACGGCCAAGGGAAACAGGGCGGGGAGAACGGTGGAGAAGGAACGAGCATGAGCTGGGCTAAAATCGTGGGCGACCAGCAAGCCAGCCTGTGGCCAAAAATAGGGACAGATGGCGCGTTTGACGGCATTGACCGTCCGCTCCGGCCCTATCCCCCACCTGGG